>JAJKFI010000189.1:637134-664726 GCA_029204185.1 Lerista edwardsae | reverse complement strand
ACACACACACACACACACACACACACACACACACACACACACACACACTTCACAGCTTTTTGAGTGGGACAAAGCAAATATTGAAAGATATGCCATTTTGCAGAAACTTGTTAGATTGTTGGACAAGTTCAGGTTTGTTGTTGCTTAAACGGTAACAATTATCACTTAAATAATTCAAGAAAAATGCGAACAATACATAAACACTTCTGGACTGCTCTCATTCTACCAGCCTCTCCTTGTTGTTGTTCAGTCGCTAAGTCGTCCGACTCTTCGCGACCCCATGGACCGCAGCACAGGACCAGGCCTCCCTGTCCTCCACCAGCTTCCGGAGTTTGCCCAATTTCATGTTCATCGCTTTGGTGACACTATCTAACCATCTCACCCTCTGCCTCCCCCTTCTCCTTTTGCCTCCATCTTTCCCAGCATGAGGGTCTTTTCTAAAGAGTCCTCTCTTCTCCTTATACTTTGAGTAAGACCTGGTTTTTAAGATTGCCACGTGACACTATATTTTGGGGCTTATTAGTATGCAGCTGCCACGTGGGGCCATGGCTCGGACAGAGGCTGCAATGTGGAAGAGAGGTTATGTATCCATCTACTTCCACCACACCATTTTCCAATTGAAAACCATGCCTCCAAAGCGGCTAGTTAACCCTTAAAATGACAACACCAACCCAAAAACTTGTTGATACAACAACCCAAAAACTTTCTCACAAAGCTGCCTTTTTTCTCTGAATGCACCCTGACCTGATGTGCCCAGTCCAACCAGGTTTAAAGGAAAGAACAGTAACTGCATCACTTCGAGGAGCTTCTATAAAATGAGTCTACCAAAACGCCATTCAAAACAATGTTAATTGCACAGTCCTTTTGTTACCTTTGGTTTGGATAACACTGTAATTAGACAATGTCGTCATTGGAATCACAATTAAAATAATTACTATAAAAAGTCCCATGTAAATGGCATCTTGGCTTTGAAGCACATATAGGATTTTTTTTGTAACTGATAAGTACAATGCTTTCTTTGTTCACGGTAGAGACTCACAACACTGGTATTTACGACTACATACATTCTGCAGGCAATTTCCATTCACGCTCCACGCTACAAAAGGTACCTTACATGTAATACTTACAGTTCTTCAAGGTAAGGGAAGTTCTTGAATGCATCCTCAGGTAACCTTGTTATATTGTTCATACTGATATCCCTAAAAAGTGGGGTGGGGGAGAGAACACAGTTGTGCAATCAGACCACGTTGAGCAGGCAAGTTTGCTATTACATCTACAATACAAATCTGAAAAGGGTTACATGGCAAAAATAATGATTTGCATATAAAAAACTATACTTCCAATCCCTGGCAGTCTGAAAAAAAATTGTCTCAAGAAAAAATCTAGTATGTCATACAAAATTTACATTTTTCCTAGGGCAATCTTTTTAAAAACGAAATAGACAAAACAATCTTAATATCTACCTGCCATACATACACATACATTATACTTAAAGTAAAATTAAATTGTTAAGCAATGTATCACTATATTTTTCGTCATTAACATATTAAATAGCTGGCACAGAAGTGAGTAGACTTGTCGCCCGCCCTGCACCCTTACCATGGGGAAAGGGGACGAACATTACCTTTCCCTGCAGATGCTCCTGGGCAGTTGGGCAGTTCAGGATTGGGCTGCCAATTGACAACTGCTCCAGTAATGAGATAATTTATTAATCACTTTTACATTTCCAAAGTATTTTCTTTTTAATTTTTAACTTTGTAAATAGTCATGCCAGTCCTCAAAAATGGTGTGGATGTACGTCAGATGTGCAAAATATTTAATATATATATAATTTTAAGCACATAAGAATCTAGAGATTCTATAAGCCTAGGATTTATTGATAATCCTTCCTAGACACAAAAAGTGCTGAGTGTCCACACTCTATGCATTTGAACAAGGAACCTGAAATGCAGATGGAGACCACTCACTGTGCCAGTGAAGGTCAGAAGTGCAGGTACATAAAGAGTTACAAAAATGATTGTGTGATAGCATCCCATGAATTAAATAATTCCTACACTAATGAAGGACGCTGTAATTTCATGCATATCATCAGTAGCCCCACTTGTTGCCAAAATGTAACATACAAGACTGCAGCCCTTTCTTGTTTGCCACAGCTCCCATTCCATTACCTGCCCCATCTTGAAAACACATGCCTGATTGCAACAATTCTATCAAATGCATTATTAATATTAATAATATTATGAAGAAGATGAAGATGAACAAGATGATGAAGAAGAAGAAGATGATGATGATGATGATGATGATGATTTGCATGAAATTGATCTAAATTTGTCTAACACCACTTTTGCTTAATTTTGACACAAGGAGTCCACAAATAATTTTCAGTAAGGGATCAGGAGAAGGAGGGGCAGGAACAGAAGGAAGCTGGCTTAAACTATGAACATGAACAGGCTCTTTCTGTGCAATTTTAATGGAATGTGGAAGTAGTGAGCACTAGTTTCTCAGCACCCCAAGCAGCAACCAGAGCATAGCTCGGGAACTCTTGAGCAGGTCATTTGGGTCTGGGGTATGTGTGCCAGGGATTGCTTGCATTTGCTTGGATAGAACATTTAAAAACAGGTCAAAGCTCAACAATTTTGTCAGGCCATGGGGCACAGGAGGACAGAGAAACCACTGTCCAGGGGACCAATCAAGCTCCAGTACTATTCCAGAGACATAGAGGGAAAATGTTCAGCCATCATCCAAATGCCAGACTAAATAGGTATATTTTGAGATGATACAGTAGAATGCAACAGGGATAGACAGAATTTAGACTCCTGGAAGCAAGTACCACCCACTCCACTACCCCTGGAGAACTGTCAGCATGAAATTGTAGCCTGGCCGCAGCAGGACTGCACTATTATTTTTTTTACATGCACACAACCAACACACACACACACACACACACCCATTCAGAACCCACTACATACACAACTTGAGTGCAATCCTAACCTGGAGTTAGACCGGCACAGTTAGACCAGCGAAGTTTGGCTGGCACAAGGGACACTGTAAGTATGTTTGGGCCGCTCTCGGAGTCAGAGGCCACCAAACAGGTATGTGCCGAGACGTGCATTCCCCGACTCCAAGAGTGGTCCAAACACACTTTATGGAGGCCTGTGCCGGCCAAACTTTGCTGACCTAACTCCAGGTTAGGATTGCGCCCTCAGTAGCATACTGAGCCCAGTGCTCCTCCCATACTTCAAACAGCCACAGGCTGGGATTTGCACCTAGATTCTAGGGAGTTGGGGTGAACACAAAAATAAAATTCAAGCCACCAATACAAAGGAGCAGCCAAAAGGTTCAAGGAATAGCTTAGGTCATCACTGGAGCTACCACTAATTCCAAGGTCTGCCCAGCCTTGGAAAGAACATGGAGTACGGATTAGAAAGGGCAATTAAATATACAGTGGCGTCATCTAAATGATTTAAGAACAGGTACTCACTTTTGATTGGCACATGTCGGGACCCGCCCACCGGAAGTGACGTCATAAGCCAGAAGTGATGTTGTGGCAGAAAGTGACATGAAAAAAGCCCTTTTTGAGGCCTCAGATGATTTTAAACTGACCCAACAGTTGCAACAGTATTCCACAGCACCCCCAGAACATGTTAAGGAGGCCTGGCATCATGTTAAAACCCCAGAGCAACTCATTTTTCAGTGGCAAGGAAAGGAAAGGCTCCGCTCGCTGCCTGCCTGCCTGGCTCTGAGAACATCATGGAGGTAAGATCAATCTAACCTCCTTGGAGAACATGCAGGCAACTCAAACATGCAGGAAATTCAAACGTTGCAGAGGGCAGTCGACGAGTGGGCGGGCGAATGGGCGGGGCCAGCTGTAATCCTAGAAACCGGACCCCCGCGTACCCCCTGCATGACATCACTGGCAATATACCCCTCACAGACTGCTTCCCATTGTTCTCTAGCACACTTCAAGAGAAACCATTTAAAAGTAAGATACAGAAGTTCTGGGAACAAGCTTTTACACAGAGAGAAGAGGGATTGGCTCTTTCTTAGGTAGTTTCTTTGTCTATGTCATCCAGCCAAGGGGTAAGGAGAATTTAATCACACACCACGTACACAGATTTGATAGATTGTGGGGTTCTGTGGTTTCTTTTTTTAAAATGTGACCTCATTCTCTGCCTGCACTGTCTGTATAGGTAATACACTTCACAGAGTTACAACACCCACTGTGTTCACCGTAGTCAGGATAAAAGTGTGCCCACAAATGCACATAACATTACACATTCTACTAAAGATGTTCTTATACTGTTTGTAGTATTTTTGTTAAGTGTGACCACCCAGTATTTGAACATACAGGGTATACTGTCTTATACTATTTAAAAGGAGAAAGAGGGAAAGAACATATAAATACATGCATTGAGACCTGATAAAATAAAACACCAGGCAAGTGAGGCTTCTGGGACAGCTGACAAGAATAGCAGGAACAAGCCTCAGCTGTACCACAGCTTTACTTTTCTGCAAAACCTATAAAAAGTCCTCGAGGTAATAGTTTTAAGTAAATTTCAATTTTAGTCCATGAACAAATGCAGGCAAGTGCTTACATGATAGGTATGCAGAGCAATTTGTTTGTTTCCTCTTGCAGCAAGCACAACTGTGTAGAGTATTTTTCCTTATGGAGAACCACTACTTTTTCTACTTGGGATCCCTTTTGAGCAACTGAGAGGAAGGAAGAAGGAAAGAACGTGGTCATGGCCCAGAGTATTATAAAAATGTTTGTGTGTGAAATGACGTGCTTCTCAAAAACCAAAAGAACAAGTTTCCTCACTTTGTTTCAATCTAAAAAAGGGGGAGGGTACGAAGGAGCATGGACCATATCCAATTCCACTACAATTTCATTCAAGATTATTAATTATTAATTATTAATTATTAATTATTTATTATTTTTATTATTATTATTATAAGAAAATATGTGCCAGCTGCTTAACCCTTACTTAGAGTGCAATCCAGAGCACTATTAGCCGGGGCACGTTCATTGTGCTAGCCTGAGAGCATAACAAACATGGCATAAGGCAAGCCTGCCATGACTCCAGACTTGTCTTGTATCAGCGAACCAGGGGTGGGAATGGTCTGGGCAACCTAGGCTGGATCCAAACTCAAGTTGCGGGCCAGGCTGGCCCTACGTGGTCCACTCAGATTTGCATCAGCGATTTCACTGGTGCAAGTCCAAGTAGCCCTGTTGGGGTGTTGGGGTGGCTACTGTGCAACACGGGATATGGGAAATTTACTTAATTGAGTACTCTTGTAGGAATGGCATTTGAAGTAATGGCTTTGCCAATATAATGTTCGCTACTACAATCTGCCTCACATTTGGTTGACTTGAAAGTTGATTACAAGGTATTTATTTTTCACATTTTCACACCACTTTTCCTCCAAGGAGCTCAGTGTTGAGTCCTGTAGGAAGGAACCTTTTGTTCTCACAACAACACTGTGAGGAGACTGAGGGATAGTGACTGGCCCAAGGTCACCCAGGAAGCTTAAAATCTGAGCAGAGATTTGAACTTGGATTTTCCAACACCACCACTAAATTCAACACCACCACTACAACATAAAGAAAATCAAATAATGTCGAGTTAAATATACACAATTTCATTTTCTAGCTCTCCAGAGATTCAAGGCATTATTTGCATTAAAAACATGTTACACAATAAGCTTGGATAGTGCAAGGACTACCAATGACAAGGCTGCCTTTTGGGGTAGTACGGGCAAATCAGGATTTAAGGCAGACTGACTAAAACCCACATCACAATTCAGTTCCTTTCTCCACTTTCCACATTTCACCATCTGCCATGAATGTACAATTTTATTCAGCCAGGCCACATCAACTAGATGGTCCTATAAGCCGTGGCAGTGTTTAAATAAATATGCATTCATTAACGAGGCAAAAGAAAATATGGAGGTCCCTCATGAATCACAACGAAATCTGTACTCAGGAAAAACACTCTTGATTTTTCCCCCTGTAAGACTTGTCACTAAAAATATTGTTGGAATACTATTTAATGAACAGAGCTCCACAAAAGGTGTTTTACATATAACTGAAAGAGAGCATTAAACCCCATAACTCTTTATGTCTAACTCTCACACAGAAGCCACTTCATTCGTTGCTGGAATGCAGACTGAGAGGAACAGAAACAGTCTTTCACATAACAGTACACAACTGTTTAGGGGAGGTATTGTAAAAAAAAGCACCCTGTCAGTGAGCCCAGCAGGGCCAAAAAACCATGAAAATTAAGCACACTACATATTTGGAAATATTACAGCCCTCTTTCGTATCTATTTAAGCCAAATACAGATATAAATGGAACCAAAGAGCTAGCTACAAGCTTTTCAGGAAAGTAGGAATCATGGCAAACACAGGACACAAACAAAAATCCTTCTGACTGTGTCACAGCAATCTACCGATTTAGACGTACTGCATAATGTATAGGCAGGTAGGAGTATATTCATTATGTACTACACACAGCCTTCTCCTTTCAAATGTAAATTGATGTCCCATGACCGTCTGATATCACCACAGAACAGCAGCCTTGACTGAAACCTAGCACAAATCTGGTCATTAGTCCATTTCGCTCACCTGACTTGGGAGTGGGAACCAGGGCCCGGCCCTGCTTGTTAAATGAATAGGAATGAAGTGAAGCCAGGGGGCGCTTAGCGGCGACGTCATTATACTCAAAACATTGCTGATTCCAAGCATTTCAGATTGGTTTGCGCGTGATGTTTAGGACTTAATAGTTTACTCCTGAAGTAAAAACCAAAATAACAACGTGTGATCGTGTAGAAACATCATTGGTAACCTAATTATGAGTTAATATGCAATTCCAAGGTTTAATTCCGCGTAATTGTATTACTGAACACACCGGACGAAATGCCACTTGCTGTCTATTTAAACTCGGATTGCACTGTTTTGACAGACTTATTTTTTGAAATCTACACAACCAAAAATAAAGTGTGAACGGGAAGGAAAGAAAAAAAGGGGGAGGGTGGGCAAAAATTAGATAAATATGTAGGACAATTACATTAAAATCTCTCAATGTATAACACAAGTAGTTGTCAATATGAGAGTAATTCTTTTTTACTTCTAGGCTATTACGAGTATTTTTTTAAACTTCTATACTCACCCCCCCCCCCCAATAAAACAAATTCTGTTAACGTTCAGAAGTTCGAAAATATTACCGTAGAAAATGGAAGGCAGGGGGGGGAAAGGAGGGGGGAAAATTTTTTTTACCTTCTAGACCATTAACAGTGGGTGTCAGAAAATGGTGAATAAGACTGCTAGGAACAACAAGGAATTACACAGCTTCAAAAAAAAGGCACTCACTGAACGGTCGTTTTATTGAACCGATGTAATGTGAATACATGAATCTTTCCGTGGAAATTAAATCCCATTTTTCGTCCAGCGATTCGCACACCCGTATGCAGAACACGCAGGCATGATTAAAGACGTTGAGATTAACTTTTACACACGGGCAGGGAGATTTTGATTCGTGACTCCGCGGCGGCAATCCTCCTTCGCGGCGATGATCTGAGTTTATACCCATGGCTTCAAGAATGTGACATCATGTTCCCTCCAGTCAATATATAACCTCCTTGGTGGGAACTTTGAATGATGGTTAATTTCAAATTTGCCTATCAGAGCTTGGGGGGTGGGGTGGAAAAGGCTCCCTGAAATGGAGTAAGATGAAAGCCATGCTGCTGGGGAAAAAAGTGTACTCCTGAGAAAATCTTTTCCCCTGGTGCCAGGAGAACTATGAATTGTGAGTGGTCTTGTTAAATTAGACTTAGAGCACAATCCTAACCTGGAGTTAGGCCGGCACAGTTAGGCCAGCAAATTTTGGCCAGCACAAGGGCCACCGTAAAGTATGTTTGGACCACTCTTGAGTCAGGGAGGATGTCTGTCTGCTGGCCTCTCTGATTCCAAGAATGGTCCAAACATACTTCACAGTATCCCCTTTTAAAGGCACCTAGGCCAGACGCCATCACCACCTCATCATGTTACGTATTAACATCCTTCTGAGAATTGTTCTCTGCTGTCCCCATTACTGTCTTTTGCCAAGTGCTCTTTTCTATATTCTCCCTCCCCCTTCAAAGAACAGAACAGCTGGAATACCAGGGTTCATAGCTTGAATTCAAATGGGCAAGGATCCAAATTGTTTTGGATACTATGCAGTGCAATTTGCCTATGCTGTATGCCCAAAGAGCTCTTGAGGAAACACAAGAACCACAGGAATAGCAATCATGATCCAACAAAAGGCTGATTTACTAAATGCTTCCCAAAACTAGACTGTTTGGTACATTATAGCAAGGAATTGTTGAGAAGAAATTGCAAATAAATGCAAATGTAAATGCCAGTAAATGTATTGTGCAAATCTATGATGAAATACTTGAAAAACTGTGTACTCTCCTGGGTCACTCCATCAAAAGGGTACTGCATTGCTGGAAAAGGCTTCAGAAAGATCAACTAAAGGGATCAGTGGTCCTTATGAGGAAAAGTTACAAGATTTGGGGCTTTTCAGCTCTGAAAAACGGGCAGTTAAGGAACAAAATTGACTTAACTGAGATTATGCATGGTATGGACAGACAGGGAAGGGACATCGTGTTTTGTAAGTAAACAAGCTTGTACTTCAGCTGCTGTTCCTAATTCACAATTCCAGATTTGGCTAAACATGTTCACCTACTGCTAGTTATAGTACACAATGTCTTGAGCAAATTGGTTGTAATAATCATGTACAATCTGGAATGGCAACTGGCTGCCCACAGCAGGCCATTAACTGCCTCTCAGGATAATTGTGAGGGTGGAAGAGTGTATGTAGATTTATTTTTCTCCCACCTTCATTATATGTCTCAATGACAGCTTCTTTACGTTCAAGTGAACTTTGTGTTGACTGAGTGTAGTAATGGTTAAGTTAAGAAGGAGAGGGAGACAGTGATAACCTGGAAACAACAGGTTCACAGGCAGCACTAGAAGATTACTGTGTGTGGTCACCACAAACCACAGCAATTCCTTCTGTCCTCCTCTCCAGCTTAATCCTTACTATCCACAGCCTGCAAGAGCAAGACTGAAAAGTACAGCAGCTTGCACTTACCACCATTAGTTGAAACCAGCGGTGTCATGCTACCGGTACGCGGGGGCGGGGAAGACGACGAAACGGAGCGTGACGCAATGGGCAGGCTGCCGCTCACCCGTTCCTCCCGCCCAGCGTACCGGTAGCATGACACCACTGGTTGCAACCCCATCTAGGTCTGGCAACTGCCTAAGTTGTCACAAGTTGGTGAAGTCTCACTTTGTCCTAGCTTTTTGGCAACAATAGTATGTAGCAAGACACGTGTAATATTTCCAAGTGCCTCCAAAGCCCACCAGGGGGTGGGTGGAAATGAAACGCCACCCAAGTTCCAAAATTTGGAACCCAGAAAGAGAGTGAGGTCTTCTCTTACCTTTGCTAGGATTCTTCAAAGCTCAGCATGACAGAGGCAAGAGTCCTCCCCGCACCCAAATAAGGCAGGCTCAGTGGTCATAAAACGTTTAGGTTAGGCAAAGTATGCAAAACTCTGACCAGAACATTAAATCTGTCTTCTCTCCTTCAGCATTTAAAATTTTTTTTAAAAAAAAAAATCAATATAGAATTAACCAGATCTGCTTCATGTGTTTGTTGACCAAAAGAGGATTCCATTGCCCTACAGTGATTCTGGCAAACTGAGCAGATGCAGTGACCACAGTAGGCTTCATTTTACATATCAGGCATGTGCCAAGGATACTGAATAGAGTGCACCACAAAATATGAAGCTGTAGTGGCAAATTGCTGGGAATGAAGGGCTTCACATGGAGAACACCAAATTAGCCCTTACTACGGATGGTGGAAAGAACATTCTTCTGTACCTAAAATATGCCACATTCGGGACAGACAATCATTTCTTCAGAACGGAAAATGTGGGGGAAACACTCAGTAGATGAGATGTTAGATTTGCATTCACACAGTCACGGTCTAAATCAAACAAGGAGGGATTAAACACTTAAAGAATGCATTTCACCATGATGTCAATAAAGGGGACTGCTATCAGAAGATGTAAATCTTTGCTAAGAATTTCATTTATAATTGCTTTACAAATGACAAAATAAATATGGCAATTTTAAGAACACGGGAGGGCTGGATGAACATAAAATAATACCCAGCAATGGCCTTCCTCTCATGGGAACTGGTGTCAGCTGCAGTATCCACAATGACAATGCCTTAACAAACTGCAGTAGAACATACCCTGCTGCCCACCGCAGATTTCTACCTATGCAAACAGTGGAGATATGCTCCACCTATTGAAAGCGGAGATATGCTTACTGCTTTGTAGGCCCTTTGGTGGAACAAGGATAATATTGCCGATTTATAGTCACACTAGCACAAAGTAGTATGCAGGAGAGGGAAGAGATGCCAGCATTCTTAGATTAGAGAAAGTATGGTAAAAGGACCAATTTTTTTTAAAAAAGACACTAAGCCTTCCTTACACCACATTAGTTGCTTTCATGCTTATCGAAAGGTTTAAAAAGGAAAAGAGTCTTGCTGATGAATACCATGTTTCAAACAAAACACCTTGATATCCTTCTACAATGCTTTCTAAGCAAGCTTAACCTGTTTGCTGCTTAATAATAGAATATAACACTGTAGGGTCCATTCAGTCATTTTCACCAAATTATTTCAGCCTGCCACCAAATTATTTAATTATAATATTTACAAAATGAATTAGGCAGTTATCTATATTTGAATAAAGCCCTATAATAGTATAACAACTACATGGTTAAATCAGTACTTTGTGTGTCGAGGTCAAGTCTAGACATAAGCTTCTATCTGCGTAATGATACAAACAGAAGTTTCGGTGCAGCATGCCACGGGCATGACTGGAGCAAATCCATCCAAGAAGCCTTTCAAAGTTGCATGAAATTAAAGTATGACAATTAAAGTGGCATTAACACAGAAAGGTGTTCTGGGAAGAATTCATACCATGTGAAGTCACTGACCCCTGTTATGCGGCACCCATAGGATGCAGCGATAGCTGTTTTGGTATTGTTGCTCCTACTGGAGCGAGGCACCTTACCGTTATGTAACGTTTCTGGCCTGCATAGGAACAGCAGTACCAAAATGGTTACTGCTCCATCCTATGGCTGCCACAGTAGCCATAAGAGGCACGTCAGGAGAAGGGGACATTCGTCTCCTTCCCCCCCCCCCCAGGGAAATGGCACTGCCATTACCAGCAATGGGCCTCCTCAAGTCTGCGTTGGTTATTTTGCTGGCGCAGACTTGAGAATCTCCATGTCAGACCACACGGCCCATCCCAGCAGATATAGGATCCAGTCCCACCCTCACTGCTCTTCCCCCACCCACTTCCATCCTCCCCACACCTTCTCCCCACCGCCCCAAAGGAGCAGTAAGACTTACTGTTGGCTGACTCCACACTGGGTCCTCCTGGTGCTGGGGCTTGCAGTCAGCCTAGCATTGGTGGTAAGCACTAGCCTTACAGCCCTTTTGTGACACTGGCAGTAAGGGCCTACCACCAGTGCTGGGCCTCACAGGATCAGGCCCTGTGTCTCACTTACAGCCAGCCCAGAGCAGCTTACTTTAGCATGAGTTAGGCTAATATATACCAAGCGTGGTCTAAATGAACACATCACTGGAGCACTGTGAAAGGAAACCAGATGGGAAGTATTATCCAAACGGGGACAAATTAAATGCTTACCAAATTAAACTGTGAGCCCCTAGCACTGTGGTCCAAAAACAAACCACGGTTATACCAAATTTAGTAAATGTTCACCAAATTTATAACATGACATTTACGTGACAGTACTATTATTTAACTAGCAGAATTATACGCCCCAAACGCAGGGTTATGGTTAGGGTTATGGTTATATTATGAACATTTACTCAGAAGAAGATTTAGTCGCAGAAGATTTAGTCGAGAGGGTTAATGCCTCTGTTTGCCTGAAGATAAGAGCTGAAGATCTGAAGGTCGCCAGTTCGGGACAGCCGGAAGTCTTTGTGAGCGGCAGACCTCGTTAATTGCGGCTGATTAACAGCTGAGCTTCGGCTGCCTTGTGTGAGGGGGAGTTGTGCCGAAGTTCAGCCGCTTCTCTGGTGGGAGCAGGGAAGCCGCTTATCAGCCAGCAAGAAGACAAACGGGTGGCCAGAAAGAAGGACTAAATCCAGAAAGATCCATCTGTATGGGTGTAGTTCTTGAAAGATAGAACATTTCTGTATAAACTGTAAAAACCTTCGGGTTTCTGAATAAAGTCTGCCCATGTAAACCGCCTTGAGTTATAGTCATCAGAGAAATCTAGTGACCTAAGAAAGGTGGTATATAAATCCAAGTATTATTATTATTTATTTATTTACTTACTTACTTACTGTTTTGGGGAGACAAACACATTTTTTAACTGTCAAATACTTTACAAAAATGACAAGAACTCAATATGTGGTTATCACTTTAGGATTCTAAGGTGGTCTAAAATTTGGTGAACATTTACTATTTTGGGGAAACAAACTTTTTTTTGAGGAACGTTTTCATTAAATTTGGTGATCACTTAAGCATGAGCCTTATTAAATGCAGGAAGTTGTAGAAACTAATTCTTATTTTCTGAAAAATATTTTGATACCATCTTGAAAGATTAAGAAAGGTACAGTAACCCTTTCTCATAAATTTCCTATCTGGACAGAGCAACAGTAGAAGCCTTGCTTTCCATGTCACGTATTTGTCAGAGACAGGATAGTAGCTACTGAAATATTTCTGAATGGGTTATGCACTGTATGCCCCCAGTTTTTCTTACTTCCTCCTCAATGGAGGAGAGCTGGGAAGAGGCTATATGGTGCCTCTGTGAGCAGGCACACTTGGGAGCCTCCAAGTTATATAGGAAACCTTATATAGGGAACCTATGAGTGGAATATGGCGAGGGAGGGTGGGCGGTGTTGCAGTTTCACATCTCACAGTCCAGAACTAGCTGAAACTGGCATTCCGTCTCTCCGTCTCAGAATCAGATAGAGCACCTGTGAGTCCTTGAGCAGGTCAGCTTCCCAGCTTGTTAGGGCAACTAGCTGAACAGTAGTTGTACTCCCTTTCTGATAGTGTAACATAAGCAGGCAGTTTCACACGGGAAGCCCTGGCTGCAAACACTGCACATTCTCATGAGATCATAGTGTTCTAGGGGTCACCCCATTGGGTAAGATGGGGCACAAGGGGTCTTCAGGTATCCACCTACCAGATATACTCTGGCTGCATCCCTTTGTTCTTGTGTAGAAGGAGTTTTTCACTGTGTGTGCATAAGATGTAAAAGATGCACTGAAACGCCGCCTGCGAGCGGCAGAGACTTCACCGGCTTTCCTAGCCGGCAGACTGAAACTTTTCACCTATCTCACTTTCGCTACAATAAAGAGACTTTGTTATGGAAATGTGGCGATCGCTTGTTTCCTTCGCTCCGGAGCGCTGAGGCAGGCGCTGGGATGGGTCTCCAAGCCCCCAACTCTGCTATTATTCACACAAATTCACAACAGGCGGGCCAAACAGCGCAAGGGTTCGTCCGCGGACTCCACGCAATGGCGCCCCGCCACTGCCCGGCGCCCATGGCTCACACCACCCCAGGCTATACCCTTCTTCCGCCTCTGCTCTGATCACACACCCCTCCCAAACAAGCGTGATGCTTGTCTTTTACCTGCTTGTCTCCAGTACCTGTCCTTATACTTGGCTCTTATCTTTTTTCCTTTCTCTGTTTAGTTTAAAGTTTAGCTCTACCAGCTGGAGAGGAAGCAAGACCCTGTAGTCCAAAGGCACAGAGGGAAAACTTGAAGAAATGCAGCTGTATAGCATCTTACTAGGGTCAAGTTCCAGGACTAGGAGAATCCTTGTCCATAGTGGTAGCATGCCAACCTTGACCAATGGCTCCTCACTCCTCCAACCAATTTCCTCAGTGATGTAGGGATGAGGGAACGAAGCCTGACCAACAGTGTCCTATGCACACACTACTACGCTTTGGGATTGCATGCAACTGTTTAATCTCATACATTACTCGACTACCACCAGCAGTTGACTGCTATCCACTTAGGTATGCAGAATTTCAAAAAAAACTATTTTGTGCCATTCCTATTATTGTATTATTTTATTGAAAAGATTAAAAAAGACCACTACAAATGTATGTTAAAATGTGTATGTAATCAGGATAGAGGTGAACTTTATATAGGATATCCATAGCTCCTTCTACTTAGAGCTCAGTCCTAACCTGGAGTTAGGTTGGCACAGTTAGGCCAGCAAAGTTTGGCTGGCACAAAGGCCACTGTAAAGTGGATTTGGACCACTCTCGGCGTCAGAGAGGATGGATGGCACACATCTGTGTGCTGGCCTCTATTACTCCATGAGTGGTCCAAACATTTGTTACAGTGTCCTTTGTGCTGGCCAAATTTTGCTGGCCTAACTCCAGGTTAGGATTGTGCTCAGGGCTATATGTTACAGGGCTCAACTTGCAAAAACTGACCAAATCCCTATTGTTCATTGACTAAAAGCTTCAAGATTTGGACATGTAAAGGTTTCCAACCTATCTATTAGCTTGAAAACAGATAAGCTACCCTTAGCACAACTGAACCAGGCAATTTGGGGGGAGGAGGAAGCAGCAGACATTATGTATTATGTTCTGGATAGTAAGAGGTCAACAATTATCTTTTAAGAGACACATTACTTCACTTCCAAAGCTACTGTTTTATACCATAATTGTCTTGGCTGTAAAGCAACTTATACAGCAAAAGCTGGAGGGTGTGTTTTAGTGCAAGGATGCCAATTCTGGGAGTGAAGTCATAAATGGGAATCAAGGGCAAATCCAAAACAGGAAAAAAATCAGCTTTAATTTTTAGATACTAAAGAATATTGCTCCCCATTAGGACTACAATCCTAAACACCAGTAGTTCTCAAACTTGTTAGTTCCAGGACCCATGACAATCTGCCCAGGACTCACTGGAAGTGATATCATGGCCAGAAGTGCCATCATTGTGACGCCAGAGCTTTCCTGATAATGCAGCAATAAGTTGGGTTATTTCTCAGCCTTTTTCCAATAGCAAAGTGAATCAGAAAGAAAAAAAAAGCCTATTTACAACCTTGACACAAGCCAAACAACCACACTGCCCTTCCTCTTTCCAGTGTCCCATCTTCACATATTTTCAACATGGCTGTGCTAGGTGCTACATGACCCACCTGAAATTGGCTCATGACCCACGTAGCTGAACCACAGTTTGGGAACTGCTGCTATACACTGTATAGGGCAGCAGGGGTTCCAAAGGATTCCACAGCTCCCCGCAGAGCCATGATTTACAGTTTGGGAACCAATGCACAGAGGCAGATCTAAGGGAGGGCAAATCTCTAAGTTTTGCAAGAACCCTCATCTTGCAGTTGAAATTACTCCTCTCCTGCACTGTTCTAGCCAATCCTCACAGGGAAAAGCAACATCTTGGCGTTGCTTATTGGCTACAGCAGCAAGGGAGAGGAGGGATTTACATGACAGGGTAGGGCTTCTTGCAACACTTAGAGATTTGCCCTCCCTTAGATCTGCCTCTGCCAATGCACTATAGGTACAATCAATATAGAGAATTTATTTTACGGTGTGCATTTGATTTGGTGCCAAAATTACTACCAAACATGCTAAACTCTGAAGACGAGAAGATAAAAATGCAACAAAAATAGAAAGCAATTTATTTCTTCAGTGAACCTGAGGCCAACAACAAAGGCAAATAGCTGTGAGAAATCACATAAATAATGGAGAGAACGCTCTCTGCAATTGCTTGCTGGATTATGGTCATGAATGATCTCAGAGGAGCCAACATTTTCCTTTGCACATCCCATTAGGTCAGGTTCTTAAGACTGTGCCAGAAGCCTTTTATTTATTTAGTAAAGAGATTTGAGTCCATTCCTGCAGAAGGAAGTATATTCCCCATTAATTGTCCGCTGTCCTTCATTCACCTGTCATACCATTCTTCTTTACTCTCCACCATAACATCTTGGAGCGCTTTTGGACACAGTAGCTAGCTCTAATGTACTCTATTCATATGCCAGTCAAGCCATCACCAGGATCCGGGAACAACTCTTGTGTGAAAGGACTTATTTGGAATTACTACTTGTGCTACTGCATGCCATCCATTAACCCATCATGTACGCCCGTAATCTTCTACCGACACACAGCATGGCATGTGAAAGAGTGGAGCAGGGAAGGGGGAGGGGTGAAATCTATTGCATAACCTTAGAAATCGCTGCAGCAAGAAAATACAGTGCAAATTATATCCTGGTGTCCAGATTTATAGGAGTTTTAAGAGCTGCAACATGAAGTAACACAAGGCATTTTGAAGCAATTCAAGGTGGAGGACCTGGTGGTACATAGGTTTTCTGTAAATGTTTTATGAGAAGTGAGATGGAAGTTGAATCTTATTCAAATCGCTCATCTATTCAATAGGAATGATTTTATCTGACCCAGCACTAAAAGTGAATTAAAACTCTACCTGCACAACTCAGAGAGTAATCCTAAACTGTGCTGGAATGGCGAGGCCGGCAGGTGCAGCTTAGGTGTGCTGGGGAGCCGCCCTGGGGCAAAGGCATGTTCACACCCTTGCCCCAGGGGATGCTCCAGCCCATAGTTTTCCCTCGGAACTGCACCTCCTAAATAGCAGGCTCAGAGCCAAGGAGGTCACGCAATCTGAATTGGGGCTGCGCAGCCTCGGAACAGAGGCTTGGATTCCCCGGCCAGCACACCCACCTGTCCCCCGCCCAGCTCCTCCCTCCTGCCTGCCCTCCCTCCTCCCAGAAATGCCCTTGTGGCAGCCCTTGGGCCGACGCTACTCGTAGCATTGGCCCTACAGCACCAGCACCGACACGGGGTACCGGTTGCTACTGATATTGGGTCAATGCAAGCACCTTGTGGCAGCCCAACATCCACTTCAAGATTGCGCCCTCAATCAAATGAAGCACACCTTGCTCATCAAAATCATGCATTATCCATAGGGATATGCTTAGGAAGAGGACTTTCAAACGGGCGTACACACAAATTGCTTTGAATTCAGAGGATACAGAACTCTGCATGATGACATTTAACCTGCCCTATGAGTTTAACGTAGCACATAAAAACAATTAAAAGCAAATATCTGGAAAATCTGCTTTTGGTAATACTTGTTAACACCATTAAAATATATACGGTATTTAATTTTTTATATATAGTTTTTTTTTTTTTTTTTAAATGGAAAATACATATCAAATAAATGGTAACACTTCCACGATTAATTCTGAGGTCTGCCAGGTCCAAGGGAGGGACTGTGGGGCTGGGCATATGTGTTCACATCCATGGGCTTCACAACGGTTAAAAGCAAATTGAGAGGTATCTGCACAAGCTGAAGGAACATCAGATGACTTGTTCTTCTTCTAGCATTTGCAAAGATATGGGATATTTTGGCAGGAACTTAAGAGTGCTTATGAATTGCTGTGGTGTATTAGTACTGAAAAAGAAGCCTCAGGGTCAAAAATGAGTTTGGCATGATGTGCAACTTCTTTTTTTTTTTTAAACTAACATGCATTAATTTGCATCCAGCATATTCCAGTACATTCAGTTATGATGAGCTGACTGGTTATTTAAATATTTATATGAACAGTTTAGATGCACTTTCATTTTAGAACATTTAGAAATTTTAAAATCTTTTACAATTTGATTTTCAAATTTGTTTAAAGTTTGGTTTTCTACTTGGTTACATTAATTTTACATCATGAATGAGCCAGCTCCTCAATCTCCAAGTAGGTATGTTACACCATACATGGTCGGTTGTATTAACTCTATTTCCTCTACTAAATAGATGTAGGAAACATCAGAGGGTTGAAAGAAATCTTGGGAATGGCAAGTTATTTACAATTCATTCTTGTCAAAAGTTGAAAGCACTACACTATTACAAATGCTAGTAGATTTCACTTTTAGAGCACAATCCTAAACTGGAGTTAGGCTGGCATAAACTAAGCCAGCAAAGTTTGGCCAGCACAAGGGCCACCGTAACGCATGTTTGGACTACCCTCAGAGTCAGGGAGGATGGCTCACATCTGTGTGCTGGCCTCTGACTCGTGGTCCAAACATACTTTTCAGTGGCTCTTGTGTTGGCCAAACTTTGCTGGTTTAGCTTATGCTGGCCTAATTCAGTTTAGAATTGCGCCCTCAGTTTCAAAGGGTACTAATAAAACAAGGCTACCCCACAGGTGAGAATAGTTGGGTTGATAATCAACACGCAGCAACTGAGACAGGAAAAAAAAAGGGTTACTCCACATTGTAACGATATTAATATTGAAACTGCACGCGCGCGCACACACACACACACACACACACACACACACTAAAAAAACTAAACTCATTTGCCAATGGAACTAAAATATTGGCTAGAATATCGGTTCTCTAGGACAAGTGTTGAAAACTTAAGACTGTCCCAGCCAAGTCCAGTCTGTCAGCAAGCAGGTGTACTAAGTTATCTGCATTTCCTCTTAATATGTGTGAAGACTTGAGATCATGCAAAGGAAAATGTGCAAAAACTAAGTGGAAACTCTCTCTCCATGGATTATGCATGGAAAAACCTTGAAATTAAGCCAGATCATTAGGGAAGGAAAACAACACTGGCATTTATACATTTGAGGTTTTGGGTTTGTGCCAATATCCCAGAGAAACAGTGGCATAAGCTGTCTTTCTTTCTATGCTGAAGTTTAGGGCCCAGTTTTTGAATACGTACATGGCCCAATACAGGCTAGAGCCATGACCTTCAACTGCAACGAAAAACAAAACACACACACACACACACACACACACACACACACACTCCAAGCGTCAATGACTATTCAACTCTAGCACTGGCAGAGGAGGACTTGTCAGGGTAAGCCTGCTTTATATCTTGTAGCATTATAGTCAGTTCTTCAAATGCAGAAGCTAAGAATTATGCGCCATCACAACAATGTGTTGTGTTGTATTGCAAAACAACAAAATCAGCTACGACCTTTCTTCAATCTAGGCAGCCCAATCCTATGCTTCCCAGTGCCCAGAGTTACAGCATTGCCAAAATGGCCACAGCTGTAGCTTGTGGGGTGGGGGGAAGCCACTGGAGGCCTCCTCAAGGGAAAGTGACAATTGTAAAGCCTAGTAAAGCCCCAGCCTCTGCAATGGGGCTTCTTGAGTCTGCGCCTGCTAAATCTGAGCTTCTGAGCCCAACACGGGGGATAAGATCTGGTGGAGACCTTCTCCCGCCCTCTCCCCTGCCCAGGAATGCCTCTCACCCTCCCCATGCCACCCAGTGCTCGCCTTTCAGCTGCCAGCATGGCTTCTTTGGTGGTGCCGATTGGGAGGCAGAAGTCTCCCCACCGGCGCTGCTCGCTCTCCTCTACAGGTCCACAGCGCTCATCTCTGATCAGAACCCACTTTCGATCGGAGTTACTCTTTTGTGCGCAAGCCATACGCACCCTGCTACAGGTCAACACCTCAGGTCTCCTAGATAAACGAAAAGGTCCCTTGGCCGCAGTGATGCTGCAATTGCTGTGGCACTGGCACTGCCCCCTTCCTCACCCCTGCAAAGACTTATCTGGCTCCCAACTCCCCCATAGGAGTTCAAGAACCACGGCCATAGCATTAGGCAGCACTAAAGCCGTTTATGATTTAATTTGGTGGTAATTCAGATTCTTCCATTTCCTTAATATTTTCTTGCTGGAGGTGCTAATGGACAATGTCAGGGCTGGTCAGGAAACCTAGCAGGCAGCAGGTTGCATCAGGCCTGTGTAAAATAGCATGTTTGGTTTTCAGAAACACAAGAGATTATTTGCAGCGGTCCAGGTTGCACCACCGTTACATGTCCTTTATGGATTTGCAGTATAAGTGTCCATCCCAAGTGACGCTTTTACAGCAAGATGTCATAGTCCTTACAGTTACAAAAATGAACAGCCATGCACTAAACTCAATTCTAAATTGTACAAGTAAAAGAATAAATCAAGATAGAAGAATTCTCAAGCCACAACTGATGATGTTTCACCACCCTCACCATCTGCTTGCTCCGAGCCACATCGTTTCCTAGCACCCAACACCAAAAAAGCCAAGGTTTTTACTGCTAGAAAAAAGGGTTACTCAGCAACAACTATGCTCCGATTTCAAATGTCTACTTTTGCAACTCCGAGTATTTTAGATTTCCTTCAGTTACATCCAGTTTATTTTGGTTCTCTTTTTGGCCACACCCAATATTTAGAAAGCAACATGAGCCCTACAACTCGGAGGAAGCCTGACATTTGGAAAGCTAATATTTAAGAAGTGCAATAAAACCCAAGCAAAACTGCAATATAAATATAGACCTTGATGTAAGTAGGCCAACAAGAATAGCATGTTTAAAGCTGTCTAATCTTACGTTATAAATAGTTTAAGTATTTCTGTGCATTTTATACCAAACTTATTTAAAAAAAAAAGTTAAGACATTCTGAACAAAAATAAGATGCTGCTGGTAATGATGCACAGCAGCAGCAGCAATAGAAAAATAATTACATATTGCACGAAAGCAAAAAGCATGCAGCAACACGCTAATAGCAAACTAAATTCCACAGAAGCATCTGGCACAACCTCAAGAAAGCAGAGTATTGATTCTTACACTGCATGCCTCAAAGCAAGCAAACAAGCAAGGACCCCAGCATTTGCCAGCGCAGACTCCAGCACAACTGATGGAATTAATGCCAGTGAAAGAGGGGAGGGGGCTAGCAGAGAAGGAATTAAACCTCATAATTCCCACAAGGAGGAACGTAAGTGCCCCAGCACTTCAAGCCTTTAGAAACTGTTCTCTAGGAAGAAGAACCACCACCCGCAAATGACTTTCAGAGCACAATCGTAAACTGGAGTTAGGCCGGCATAAGCTAAGTCAGCAAAGTTTGGCCAGCACAAGGGCCACCATAAAGCATGTTTGGACTACTCTCGGAGTCAGGGAGGATGGTGCACATCTGTGTGCTGGCCTCTCTGACTCCAACAGTGGTACACACATACTTTACAGTGGCTCTTGTGTTGGCCAAACTTTGCTGGCTTAGCTTAGGCCGGCCTAACTCAGTTTAGAATTGTGCCCTCATTTGTGCCATTGTGACCTCAAGATTTGGAGCACTATAATAGGTTATGCGTAGGACTGTTATGTGTAGAAATTGGACCAGACATTTTAAATGGTAGAGAATGCCACCTTCAATATTTCCCCCTTTCTGCGGGTGGGGAAACACCCGTTTATCAGTTTGTCTGATGCCCTGCTGTTATCTCTTGATTTAGAGCAGGTCACTTCTGCATCAGTTCTCGTCTCAAAAATCAAGGACACTAGCACATAGAACCACAAAGGAGTAGTTCAGAGTAATCAAAACCAAGAATAACGACAACAAAGTACAAAGGCTTCAACTCAATCCTTGTGTTTTTTATTAAATCTATAACCATTCTTGCCTCATTGATTCTCTGCTTCACTACTTAGGGCTCTGTTATTATCTTCCAACTATTTAACTTCTTATTCAACAATTAGTTGATGGCATCTCCTTCAATCTCAGGTTCCTCTGGGTGCTCACCTATTTTCAATTCCTTTACCATGGAAACAGTATGAATAAGATTTCCTGCATTATCTTTTTGGATAACTAATTTTCTTTTACTCTTGTCCTTTCCTTCTCTGTCCAAGTTTTAAAGTACAGCCGTGCCCAACTGATTTGGTATCCACATTTTCACTTATCCAGGGATATCACAGGTACTGGGACGCCTATTAAAAAGAGAGAGGAACATGAATCAAATCTCTTTTTTCAAAACTTTGTTGCAGCAAAACCACTGTGCTCCTCTATCTTTAGAAAGGCGTCCCCAGTATGCGCGGTTTCAGGCATCCATGGTAGGGTCTGGAACTGAACCCCAGTGGATATCAGGACATGCCTGTACCCAGTGGTGTCATTCAAATGATTTAGGAACAGGAACTCACTTTTGATTGGCACTTGTTGGGAACCCGGAACCAGCCACAGAGCCCGTTAGGATCCGGAACACCCGTTCTGGTCCGTTCCCCCTGAATGACATCACTGCCTTCGCCCCCCCTAGGAATCCGGAGTTGCTCCCTTTAACCCTCTGAGTGTCGGCCAACCAAGAAGAGAAGCTCTTTACAGAGGAATTGCGAGGGGGGAGGGGGGACAGTGAAGTGGACAGAGTCAGCCCTAATTTTAACTAGTGGAACTGAGTTCCCCCACGTTCCCCCTGCATGACATCACTGCCTGTACCTGATTTTTCCCTTCTGTGACTTGCTGACATCTCCAATTCAAATCCAAAACGAATGATAGCCCCCAAGTTTTGCTAATTACCATATTAATTTTCTGTTAATTATACTCATCATCAAACCAGGAGTCATATAAAGAAGCTCTGACTTGTATGTTCTGGTTCCAGACGAATCTGCTACCAACTTAAGTGGGCCTAAGTGGAGACTTGGGGCATTCCAGCTTTTTCCAACTTTATATTACTCCCCTCCATCCAAGTGGCACCCCATGTGAGTTTCTGATCCTGTTATGGCTTATTTTTCTTGGGCCCTGTATCTTTGAACAATAGATGGCAGTACAGTCTATTTGGATGGAATGACTAGTATAGGAACATCAACACAACATGCCTCCCAGACACATGAGCATGGAAGATGAAGGAGCAGCCAGGATACAGAGCCCTCACCCCCTACTCAGAAAAGCAATTCAGAAAGGAATAATGACTCAATGGTATTATCCAAAGAGATCCCAAAGACTCAACAGGGTCACACACACCACGTTTCCTTCTCTGGGCTGATTAACCAGGACAACCATCGCGGCATCTGCCCTAGAAATCAGGCCTAAAATAAAACACAAAAATCTAGTTCTTTCTCCAAGAAGTTACCCAGCCACCACTTTCTCAAGCACCTTACCCACACAGAAGATAAATTTGAGAACACCCTATAATTATTAGTTCAGGTGTTTATTTTGGTTAAACACGCATAAAGACACATCACCTTTTTTGTGAAAATATCTGAATAAAAACACAAAACACTGCATTTTGGTGTTTAAGATATTTTCCAAAAATTAAAATGGATTACTTTTCCAGTTAAAAATACTGTGGATGCTTCTGCAGACACTAAGGGCACACTCCTAGCCTGGACTCAGGCTGGCACAGTTAGTCTAGCAAAGTATGGCACAAGGACCACCATAAAGCACATTTGGACCATTCTTGGAGTCAGGGAGGATGGCTCATGTCTGCATGTCTCTCTATGACTCAGAGGATGGTCCAA
The DNA here is from genome assembly GCA_029204185.1 of Lerista edwardsae. Classification (NCBI taxonomy): domain Eukaryota; kingdom Metazoa; phylum Chordata; class Lepidosauria; order Squamata; family Scincidae; genus Lerista; species Lerista edwardsae. The sequence continues at coordinate 641,393 of JAJKFI010000189.1, read as the reverse complement.
ACATACTTCACGGTGTCCCTTGTGCTGGCCAAACTTTGCTGGCCTATGTGCTGGCCTACCTCCAGGTTAGGATTGCACCCTAAATCACCTAACTAGTACAAGCATGCCCCGGTATCAGCTGGGGTTCCATTCCAGACCCCACTGTTGATACCTGAAACTGTAGATACTGGAGACATCCTTTTAAAGATAGGGGAACATCAGTAGTTTTGCTGCAACAAGCTTAAAAAATGTTCCTTTAATAGGAACATTATCTTTCCAGAATTAGTGGATACCGGGGCACACCTGTGTACTTTAAAAGCATTTAAAATTACCTAAAAAATGAAAACTTGGAATGAGAAAGAATAAAAACACTGATTTCCACCTTTCAAATAAAAAAATACGTGAAAACATAACACCATTTTCAAACACCCCTAATTATTAGGTAGCAGTGTGCTCATTCAGTTTCTTTAGCAGGGGTCAAATCACCACTCACATTTAAAGGTGATCAATGCAGACCTCACCAATGCAGTGTTGATTGTCCTGTTCATTCAAGTTCTCAACTGTAGGTGTTACCAGGTAGAAGGCCAAGGTTCAACTAGGCATGTCTGCTTCTTTGCATGATCACATGAAACCAATTGCGATTCATCTAAACAACTGCAAGGAACAGAAACTAAGGGGCTTCTGTTTGTGTACAGTGGTGGTACTTGCATACCTACAGAGACTAAAAAAAGACTTTCACCTGGCTACATTACACATTACAGGAAAAACTTTATCCCTACAATGCCAGAGAGAGAAACATCCAGTCTTATAGCAGAAAAATCTTGCCTTTGGCCAAATCAACCTGCAGGTACTCTGTGGAAAAGACTGCCAATAATTGGCTTCTTTCACCTCTGTTAACCATGAACAAAAGCACCATTCGGTTTCAAAATGGACAAAATGCGCCAATGGATGGTCAGAGAGCTGAGCCAATGGAGTGGAATAACAATAACCCTGCTGCATTTTCTTTTTCCCTCTGTTGGAGTTTTCAAAGCCCTTAATTAAGACCTACACAAAGCACCCCCCACTGGCTTCTTTCAATGAGCCATTACATGCCTGTTTTCTCATATTCAAAAGGAAAAAGGGGGCCTAAATTTTTGAAACACATTAACTGATACACATGATTTTTGTGTATTTGAAACTGGAATACTGTTACATTTCAGCTCTTGAAAATCATCAGGAAGAGTGTAAGGGCCTTTGAAGTACACATTAAAAAGAAAATTTTACAGTCGCACAAAGAAGAAAAGTAATCAGACTAACTTCCCAAAATATATCTCATGTCAGTAGTCTTAAGCTAAAACCAGGAGACACACGAGAGAATCTTGGTAGAGCCCACTTTTTGGGGGGTGGGAGGAATACCCTATTAATGCAAAAAAAACAAAACATATTGGTGTTCAAAACTTAGGAATTTGCATAACCTAGAACACAAAATATGACAAAGCCTGGCTTATGAAGTATAGAATACCAGTTTTAAAAGATTGCCAAGAAAAATAGACCAGTAGTTTCAATTATGGCATATGAACAGACAGATTTAAAAGTCTGGAAAATGTATTTTAGAAATATGGCAAGAGTATGAACCACTACTTACAAAGCTCACTGAAATTTATTTATTTATTTACATCTGCCTGCTCTACCCCACTACACACTCCTTTTGGAATGCCTACATTTCAACAGCAATTGTCTTGTGGCCTGGTCCATGAAACTATTTTCACTGTTTTTCCAATCCAGATCTGTTTTTAAACCTTGTATATTTTGATTATTGGAAAAGTGCATATTCGACTCTGATGTGGAAATACTGATTATCACAAATCATTGTACATGTGAACAAGAAAGCAAAAAAGACCCTTATTGTAACTGCTAACAAAACATACAGAAAACAACAATGAAATATTGCACCTCTAGCAAGTGTTCAAGTAAACACAATTGAAGAGTCTGTTTTTCCAGCACATAAATATCTGCCTACTTTCCTTGCCAGCATCACACACGTACCCCCTGGAATACCTCCCAAATGCACATATACCCAATTTGTACCCATTTCATCCTACTAGGCTTCATGCCTACAAAAGGTATCCCGTGCAGTCCTGGATAAATTATGACGTTCCTTGTATAGATCCATCTACCTACGGTACTTCTTTTCAGTAGAACTACAGCAGTTTCAGAATGGGTGGCAGTACAATATTTCATTGTCTTCACCCTACCACAGTATGAAAAAAGGACCAAACATCCCATCTTCTTATGTGTACTGCTAAGGCTGAGATACAATGTCACAGCCAAACCATCCAGTTAAGTTCAGGGTGAATTGATAAATCTGCACCCAAGTCTCCTAGACCATAATCCATAAATATTTGACAACTGGAATCTGAGCAGAAGAGAATTCTCACACTACATCTCTCTCCCTCTCCCTCTCATATATGAGTATATGTTCTGTTCAAATCAATTGAATTCAGTTCTAATGCAGTTAGGTCCTCAGTTAGGTCTATGTTGGGGGGAAAAAAACCCTCCACAGACTGTATCCACACCTTGCTTTTTATAATATTCAACTGTGCAAAGTATTACAATTAGCCTTAAGCAGCTGGTTAAAAATAAAATAAAGGCAGTCCCACCAGATCACCCTAAAGGGTATATAGGCAGGCCAGATGGCCTGGGCCATATCCAGACCCGGTTAGGAGGCATCTGTGGCTCAACTTGGCGTAAGGGGACTTATGCCCCTTTATCCTTAGTAATGCCCCAGCCACTCCAACAGAGCTACTCAGATAGAGCTATTTGGGGGTGGGTGGGCCAGGAGGCATGCTGGCCTGGGGAGGGGGTTGGGATGCGGCAGTTAGGCCACATCCAGGCCTCCATCCCTGGGCCGCGCAGCGTCCACTGCTATATAGCAGGCGCAGATCTGAGGAACCCATCAGGGAAGCTGGAGCCTCCCTGGAGCAAGGGCACAAATGTGCTTTTGTTCCATGGAGGCTCCCCAGTGCTCGAAAGCTGCGCTGGATACAAGACAGGCCCGCCAGACTCACCGTTCCAGCGCAGTTTAGGATTGTGCCCTTATAGTTATCTTCTTTGTAAACTAAACAGATCCAAATGACCTTCCCTACGTCCGCTCCTTGACCATTCTGATTGCCCTTTTCTGCACCTTTTCAAGCTTTACAAAAGCTTTCTTGAGATTGGGAGGAGAGAACTGTGCATAACATTCCAAATATGGCCACACCATAGATATATGAAAAGGGATGGCAAAGGTGGCTATTTCAATCCCTAGCATGGAGTTTGACTTCTTTACTACTGCAGCCTATACTGTGCTGGGACAGGCAGGCCTACTGGCCTGCGCTGTATCCACTGCTGCACAGGAGGCAACTGGAGCTTGCCACAGGGCAAAGGGAAGTTCTCAGGGTAAGCCCCAGCCAGGCCTATGGGGCTGATCGTATCTGTGTCAGGGAAATCGGTGGTGCAAATCCGCAGGCGCAGATCAAGCCTGTGAGGCCCAAGGAGGGGAGTTACGATGCAGCCTAACAGGCATTGGCGCTCCATTCCTCTCCCTGGGCTGGCCCTCCCACGGGTCTACCCTCCCTTTGCCCCATTTCGCAACCTCCTGCCTCCCCTCCCCACCCTCACGAAGCCCCCACTCAGGCCAAACCCAGCCAGTGCGAGGCCGACTTACCTGGGCGGCTCCACAGCACGGCTGGGTCGGCACGAGTCCCCGTCCCAACCTCGCGCTTCTTGCTTATGGCCTGTTTGCAACAATGCTTTGCCGACACAAGTGAGATGCATCAGCCCAAGGATGCAGTTGGATTGCGCCCTTAGTTAACTTTTTAACTGACTTATACACTATGAACCAAAGATCTCGTTAGTCATAGTCAATTCAGATTTCCATCAAGTTCAGAGGCACTCTCTCGTGCTCGGACGTAATACTTTTTGAGTAACTGGACTTCTGGTGCTAACAATACAATGATTAAGATTTAAGTGGTTCTACTTTTTCAATACTTTGCATTATTGGTCTTGAAAGATCTATAGCGCAATCCTAGAGTCGATATAGCCGCATCAGCGCTAGTGCTCTCATGCTACGAGTAGCGTCAGCCTGACAGTGCCGACGGCAAGCCTCCCTTGCGTCAGCTGAAGCTGGCCAGTGCAAGTGAGACTCCGTGTCTGCTTGGACACGGGATTGGTGTGGGGAGAGGGGTTGGGGGCGGGATGTGGGCAGGATCCAGATGTTGCGGTTTCATATCTCACGGTCCAGAACTGGTAGAAACTGGCAT
>JAJKFI010000189.1:549902-637124 GCA_029204185.1 Lerista edwardsae | reverse complement strand
GGTCTCCAAGCTCCCAACTCTGCTGCTATTTACACAAATACACAACACCAGATTCGGCCATAAGGCCGAATCCTAAGCCCATCCTGGAGGCTGTGCGGCCCCAATTCGGACCATGCGGTCTCCTCGGATATGCACTTGCTGCTTAGCAGGCGCAGTTCTGAGAAGCGCACCCAGGAGGCTCCAGCCTCCCCAACATAGCGTCGGATATAGCACTGGCCAGCTGGCCTCATCATTCCGGCGCAACATAGGATTGCGCCCCTAATCAATTTATTATGATCAAGAGCAAGGAAAAGACAAGCTGGTCATATGCATAGAGACAACACTGGTGGAATCTGAAAAGCACTCTTGAAGCAACGTTAGTTCATGCACGAATATCTTGCAAAAATGAGTCATGCAGAGCAAATTACCCAATTATCTTCTGAACTCTTACTATAAAATGGCCTAGCAAACACTTTATAAAACTAACAAAAAAGATGTTAATACACTAGCAATCTTTGAGGTTATTACTGTATTTCTGCACACACACACACACACACACACACACGAGAGAGAGAGAGAGAGAGAGAGAGAGAGAGAGAGAGAGAGAGAGAGCGCTCAATACTGTTACATCAAACATTAGTAGACATCAGTTCATTACAACTCTTGTTCTGTAGGAATGCATCCCAATTCCAAGTTACCAGTTGCCACACTTTTTCATCAGACCTTTTGTAACATTTGTGCATGAGACTATGATCTAAACCAATAACTTTTTTTTTACATTTTTTGAATTGTTGCATGCATCATAGCAATATGTTTCTCTATGTTTGAGCACACATCTTTTGTACATACTTTGATGGATTAAGGAACCTGACCACTCATGAGAAAGTTCTTGTGGCCAAATACACTTTCAGCAACTAAACTTGTATGCCTAAGGAAGAGGAGGAGAGGAAAGAGATGAAGGGAGAAACTGACAGATGCTGTACACATTACTACTATACAAACAGTAAGTGGACAATGCTTTACTTTTATTTTGCTTTCAAAAAGACTGTGGGTCAGCAATCTCTACCCAATAAGGTATTTAGCATTGTAGGTTTGAAAATCCTGGAAATTGTACACCTGAGCATTATACAAATTTAACAAGGAAAAAAGAAATAATGCACCATGTTCTTTAATGGTATCACATGATAGTTCCCAAACTTTTTAGCGAGCATGCAAGTTGGCCTTCCAGGTTTTGCGCCTTTAAAATAAATACTGCAGACAGAATGAACGACGCTGAAACCAAAAGGGGGAATAGGATGAGTTGGGGCCCAATCCTATCCAACTTTCCAGTACTGATGCAGCCATACTAACAGGGCATGTGCTGTATCCTGTGGTGGGGAGGGCAGTCATGGAGGCCTCCTCCAGGTAAGGAAATGTTTGTTCCCTTACTGCAAAGCTGCATTGTGGTGCAGGAAAGTTGGATAGGATTGGGACCTCTGCATCTCACTTCCACTACAGTTCTGGTCCCCATGCACTAGCAGAACCTTCCTGATGTCGGGTTGTGACCAGCGGCATCATGCAGCCGGAACACTGGGCGGGAGGAACGGGTGAGCGGCAGTCCGCCCGTTGCGTACCGCTCCATTTCGCCATCTTCCCCGCCCCCGCTGCATGACGCCGCTGGTTGTGACCCATTTCAGGGTCCCGATTCACCTGTTGAAGACCTCTGCTCTAAATAATGGTTTGGGGGATTGTCCAAATTGAGTCCATATCATATATCAAAAGCAAGTGCAGAGTCTCTATTTGTTTGGTATATGCAGTGAACTCAAAGAAATAACTGGTGTCTCACAGAGATTTTAAAAGGTTGCAAAAATATATTGAGATAATCCTATTTAACACCATCTCTTCAACACTTCATGCCACACTTAAGTGAGAATTTTTCACCTGCGTTAGCTTACTTTTCTGCCAAAGACACACAATATTCTAACATACACACCTCAACAAGAATAGCAGAACAGCATCCAAATGGTTTGTGAAGGTTGAGGCTTGGTATCACGTAGCTCAGTGGATAAAGTGTGACTCATTACCAATGAGCTGACCTAAATTTTCTTTAAGCAATCAGATTCGTAAGTAGTAAAAAAAAATGAGTTTGACACAGAAAAAAAAAAATTCTGATTCAACAGCAGGTTTTGAAATTAACTTACCAATAATTCGTAAAGCAGAACATTTTATGCTGTCATGCCCTTATTCACTATTTGGAAATATGTGAAATATTCAGTGCTCCACTTTAGTATTACCAGCATAAGCTTCAGGCTCACATGTGAGCAAAGATTTCAAATCTTCATCCACTACACAGTATGGTGTCTTAAAGCTCAGCATATTATTTCATCTGGCTCAGAAAAATGTTGTACAAGCCACAGTTAATGAGTCAGAAAATCAAACTAGGAACACATCGTAATTTTGTGTTGCATCTGAACTGTGCAAGTGTGTTTTCTTTGTCTGCAAGATGGCTATTGAATGGAGAAACACAGATTAGATATACACCGAGGGACTCGGTCAAGCTATTCAAGTGAAACCATGCAGATGTCAGGAAGGGAATGGGAAAAATCTCAAAACAAACATTTCACAGGCACAAGTTGCAAAACAGAAAACTATATTTACTAATTAACCCAACTGGTCCCAATTGCCATCTGATAGCTCACCTTTAGTACATGCAGTTGTAAGTCAATGCTAAAACATATCAGATTTCACACAACTTTACTGGAAAATATTTGCTTGGCTCAAAAATTGACTGGCAATTATTAAAATTATACAGTATTTTCTAAGGCATTGATTCCTAAACTCCTCCGGGGGCGGGGGGGGGGGGTTGGGAACCATCAAAGTCCTTGCAGGGGTAGAGCAACAGCAGGAACGCAATCCAAGCCTGTCAGGCAAAAGGGACTTTCTAGCTTTCCTGAAGGACTCTGGGGGTATGGGGGACCCCTGTGTATGCCTCCACAAGCCTGGAAATAACTAAAAATAAAACAAGACATGGTTTCTCTTTGCTATTTTTAGTTACTTCCAGGCTTGGGGAGACCTGTGGAAGCATATGCAGGGCTCCCCGTACCACCCAGCGCTACCTCCAGGTAAGGCAGGAAGTCCCCCTCTTTCCCTGGTAGCGGCACGATCCTAGGAATCACGTTGCTGCTGTCCCCCTGCCCCCAGCCCCTTAAGGGGCCGGAACTAAATTCCTCCCAGGCTCATGTGCTGTGACCCACTTGTTTAGGAAGCACTGTTCTAAGGCATTGAAACAAGGATACAATATAGATAAATTTACACCATTCAGGAACAAGTCTGCATAATGTTTTAACTACTAGAAAAAAAATATTTCTCAAATACTGAGCCTACTGAAATCTAGACTAATTAATTCAGATGTCTTCTCCCACCCCACTCCTGACTCCAAGGGGGGTCCAAATGAGCTTTACAGTGCAGGCACAAGTGACTTGTGCTGGCCTAACTCCAAGTTACAACTGCACCCTAAGTAACTCTGTAATAGGTTTGGATGTTGAGAAGGAAGTTTGCATTAGCACTACAGTTGCCAACCCTCATGTTGCAAAGTCAGAAGCCCAGTGGCCGCTCCAAATGACAGGTGATTATAACCACAGGTCATCATTATTAAATATCCTCGGAAAGTCCACAAGAAATAAAGGTTTGATGAATAATTTGTTGGCAAGGGCATGAATGCTTAGCGCTAAATATCAGAAAAATCTGAAACTGTCAAAAACAAATGCAAAAAACCACTGGCATGTCACAATGATTAAAAGAACATCAAATCAAAGGATAATGGAATGAGTCTGTTTAGATCACCTTAAGAAAAATGTATACTACAGTATATGATTCAGGGAAGGCGCCTATTTGACCATTTTGTCACTGAATACCATACTTCCAAGGTGGATGTTAATATGCATTTAATACAGTTTCCACTTACTGAACAGTTGGTTATTTTGCTTCTGTTTTGTACAGGAGTCTTTTGCCTGTTTCCCTGTTCTTTTTCAAGGTTTGTCTTTTCATGTATAATTGTTTTTAAAGAGTCCATTGGCCTGCCAAAGCCTGCATGCATTTGCGGAACTAGCAGTAGTACTACGACTTTATAAATCATGACTTTTCCTGATCAACCAGTTTCTAGAATACAGTTTTATCGTCTTCATATATTTATTAACATCCAAGAAGCTACCAAATACAAAAGCTCAAGAAGCCAATGACAAGGAAGTCTCCATCAACAGCATGCAAAATACAAAGAATATACTACATACAATAGGAATCTCTGTTGCTTCTTGAGCATTCATTTCACTGATATATTTCACACTATTGCATGTTTAGATAACTTATAATATTGTCCATATTTACATCCCAAAAATTATCCTGACCCATTTCTAGTTGCTAAAAGCCTGTTCAGCCTGTTTCCAAACAATGCTTAGGCAGGCTTCTACCTATGTGCCTCCTCCATTAATTTAGGCCTCTTCAGGTCAAAACCAGACCTATGCAAGATGCAGCACTGATTGTGCAAGCCACTGTCACTCAGCCTCACCTACCTAACAGGATTATTATGAGGACAAAAGAGAAGGCACCAGGTATACCTCCCTGAGCTCCTTGGAGGAAGGGCAGCATAAAAATGTGATAAATAAATTGCCAATGTTTTAATTTGGGAGTATAAAGATTACTTCATTCCACAGGTTAGCATTCTTCTTAATTATTTTCTTCTGCAGTCCAGGCAAGGGGGTGCTTGCAATTTTTTTTCATCCAGAAAACATTTGCAATCCACCAAAAATCAGCTCACAACCCACTTGTGGGTCCACTTGGGAACCACTGTCCTGGGCCTCCATGTGCCTTTTCTCTTCAGAAGCAGTTTTAGCTGCTGTGAATGATTTGGGAACATTTAGATGCTACTTTTTTTAATGTCTTAGGGCTCAATCCTGAGTCCTCCAGCGTGGGTGGTATGAGAGTGCTGCCCACGCTGGTGTTGCAAACAAGTTGCAAGCCCCCCCAAAAAGGGCTTACCACCCGTGCTGATGCAGTGCCAGACCAGAGTGCCCAGAGGTGGCAATATGGGAATGGCGGGCGGAGAGTTCACCGGTCCCCAGCACTGTGCCACTGGCGTTACTGGGTGGGGGAGGGGTGTAGCGGTAGTGGAACCAGTGACAACTGCCACCACCTAATCCTATCCTCCATGGGCCATGCAGCCTGACACAGAGGGCCTCACAACTGCACCTACACAAACACTCATTGGTGGAGGAGACTCATTGGTGGGTCCCCGGACTTACTCAAGGGAAGGGGACAAGGTTTTTTTTTTGCATTTTAATTTGGAGACAAAATTAAGGTGTCCAGGTGGCCTTCAGAAAATACATTCTACTGGGCAGAACTCTTCAGAAATATAAGTCAAAGAAAGCATCTGTTCTACATAAAGTCTTTTGTAACACAAATCCTCACTGGATACTATAATGTAAACATGCAGGGCATTAAATACCAAACTCCTCCTAATAGTTATAGACTTGGCATCCTTCAAACAATAAATGCATTACAGTATAGTAAAACGAGATCCCCGTAGTCAAATATTTGCCTGGCTATTTCAAATCCAATCTGAAGCTTTCCTAATCTTTGGAGTGCCAAACCATGCCACCATCATCATTGCCGTGTCTTCTACTGCAGTGGTATTCAAAGTTCTTAGACCAGGACCCACTTTTTAGAATGGAACTCATGTTGGGACCCACTGGAAGCGATGTCATTAACCAGGAAGTGATGTTTTGGTAGGAAGTGACATCATCAAGCAGGAAGTGCTGTCACTGTGACGACATAAAATGACACTCCGGAATGCAAATAGGCATTCTTGGACTACCAGTATTCGTAGTCTAAGATAGTTGTTCCCAAACTGTGGGCTGGGACCCATCAGTGGGTAACGAGCCAATTTCAGGTGGGTTGCAAAGCACCTACAGCAGCTATCATTGAATATATGGGATTTTGGAAAAGGGGAGGGCTGTGTGGCTGTTTTGCTTGTGTCAAGGTTGTAAAAAGGCTTTTTTTCTTTCTGATTCAACTATGAAATGTGAAAAATTGTACAACTATGAAATATCCCTGACAGAAAGCAAGATTAGGACAAAATATGATGTAAAAGCACTGAACTAAAAACAAAATTTAAAAAAAATTCTCCTTTGAAAATCCAAACTGTTAACACAAAAGGAATATAGCAACAGTAAGGTCCACAGTTTCCAAAATGGCTGCTCCCAGCTCTCCACGACCAAGTGGGTCCCGACCCACAGTTTGAATAACACTGTTCTACTGTATTTCAACATGCACGCTTCCAGTGACCCCTACTAACTAACTGGTCAAAGACGCACCTTTTAAAATTGTATCCACTTATGACAGCAATGGTCCCTCTCCACCCGAGCTTGGCTTTTGCCTCCTCCACCACCACCCCGTGGCTATAGCCGCTTTTTGCAGTCTTTTTTTAGATGGTGAGCCCTCTGGGGACAGAGAATCTCTCTTTTATATAGCTATATGAGCCATTTGGTGAACTACAATGTGCCATTGTTATCTGTGGGGGATCCATTTCCAGACTGAATTCCGTAGATAATTAAATCCAGGCAACTGGAAGTGCCTCTCCAAAACCGTGTGCGCCTTCCCCATACCTCAGAACACTTCCCGACATGATCAGAACCGCGGATAAAGAGGCACACTGTACTTGTTGAAAAGGAGTATATAGAGCAGTGTTATTCAAACTGTGGGTCATGACTGGGTTGCAACCAGTGGTGTCATTCAAATGATTTAGGAACAGGAACTCACTTTTGATTGGCACTTGTCGGGAACCCGGAACCAGCCACGGAGCCCGTTCGGATCCAGAACGTCCGTTCTGGTCTTTTCCCCCTGAATGACATCACTGGTTGCAACCTGATGTCAGGTGGGTCCCAAAACGTTGGGAGCAGCCATCTTGGAAACTGCAGGCTTTACCCTTGCTATATTCCTTTTGTGCGTGTTAACAGTCTCAGTTTTCAAGTGCAGGTTTTTTTTAAAATTTTGTTTTCAGTTCAGTGCTTTTACATTATATTTTGTCCTAATCTTACTTTCTGTCAGGGATGTTTCATGGTTGTACAACTGCTGCAGTCCAAGAATGCCATTTTGCATTTCAGGAGTGTCACTTTATTATGTTACAGTGACAGTACTTCCTGCTTGATGATGTCAGTTCTGGCTAGGACATCACTTCCAGGTTAATGACATCAGTTCCAGTGGGTCCCAACAAAAGTGCCATTCGAAAAAGTGGATCCCGGTCTAAAAAGTTTGAGAATCACTGATGTACTGTACAGTATTACCATACTCCTCAGATGCCTGGAACAAATTTTCAGCAAAATTAATTCCTAAATGCAACTTTGCAACTACAAAAAGGACACAATAGTTTAAGCGTCACAGATTTTCAGCAGCTGAGGCATATTAAACAATATTGCCTTTCAGTGACTTCGTTCAAGAACTTGTTCGTTTGCTTAGGGACCAGGATACTGTGTCAGTGCAACTGTGATCCAAGTACAGATAAATTATAACTGATCCATAATCCACAACAGACAAACACAGACTACCACCACAGGGAGATTTCCCAAAATGGGCCAATTTTTTTGAAAAAATGTTTTGTATACATAAAACAGAACAAGAACATCTTCCATAGATGTCACACTCAGGCCAATAATAAAAATATGCTGACACGATCACCTGTTCAAAAGCAGAACTGGTCTATTTTGTTTCTTCAGACATGTATCAGAGCAAAACTATGTAGCTCACAAATACAAGTCTGTGTGCTATATATTGCAGTGTTACCATGACACCACAATATTTTAAGGGAATGTTCTTTAACAATTTAGGTTTTCATTAATTAGAGGTGGCTTTGCATACTGGAATTCGCAGCAGCTTTCCTATTCTTTTCATTTTTTTTCCCCAAATGCTTTTCATATCATCATTTCACAGAAAACTAAAAATAAAGAAGAAGCCGTTAAAAAAAAAAAGCTGTTAAAAAGGACCTAGTTTTTAAAAGTACACAGAAATAAAACAGCACAACTAAAACTGAATTTGGGTCAATCAAAAGAGAGTAATCAAGTAACTATTGTAACTGATTTGTGTGGATCACCATGGATGATGCGATTTTCAGCAGTGCTGAGTTATGCGCTACTTCCACAGAGGTTAACATCTGTTGTGGGATCTAAGCACATGTGAAACATTACATCAGCTGATTTACCATGTACGCCACAGGCCATCTCAGCATGACTTAATTATTCCAGTCAGACATTAATACACTTAATGAACCATAACATAAGCCACATAGGGATGATTCAGAAGTTTGGTCAATGACCCCAAGAAGAGCTGCATCAACTTTCGCTAACAGGCAGTTTCACACATTTTCATAATGAGAACAACATTCAAAAAGGGGCCATGTCACGGGCCATCAACCTCTAGCCCTTGCTCATTACTAAATTCACACTGCTGTTTCAGAAAGTAGTGCTTGGGCTTGCGCAGTCCTCCATATGCCACCAACTTTTATTCAGTCTGCATGCATGTCATCGTCCACTGCAAGTCATTTGCTCACTGACAGAAGTTAATTTGCACTGGACATGCTATCTACTGAAAGGTAACACGCTTTTAAATCAAGAATTACCAGCTCCAGCCAAGTGCTAAAGTACAAGCAGCAGCCACTGGGCTGTACTACCCATTGGCAGTACTTCCATACAAGTAATTAATATGCATACTCCAATGAAAAGCATTATGAATTTTACATACACTTTTTATCAACCAAAAATTTTAAATATGTGTCAGATATGTGTGTGTGCGTGTGCGTGCATGCGTGCGCGCGCGCGCAAAGTCAGAACTTGGCACATTAGTCTGAAACACCCACAAAGTAAAGCACATCTGAATATTTATAAACTGGATCACTGATTCTTTAGATTACCCTAAATGCTAAGAGCCTTACCCATCATTCTAAGAGCGCAATCCTAACCTGGAATAAGGCTAGCACACTAGGGCCAGCAAAGTTTGGCCAACACAACCACTTTCAGAGTCAGAGAGGTCAGCACACAAACATACCTAAGAAAACCCAAACACGCTTTACGGTGGCCCTTGTGCCAGGCAAATTTTTCTTGCCTGTGTCGGCCTAACTCCAGGTTAGGATTGCGCCCCCAGTTATGTACACACAAGTACTAAAACAGATAAGAATCCTCATTCCACCCAATCATGCTTAAGCAATATACCAGTATTTTGGACCCTTTTCTCCTTACATAGACACATGAATGAATACAATGCAGTGATTACAATATTTCATTACCTTCCGGAGAAAGAAAGTGACATCTATCCCATATGTTACAGACAACTTTGAGGGCTGTGCATTTCTCCCCTTCTAGAATGCAAGCCCCCCCCCCCCGGACACATGCACCACTATTTTTCCTTCAAGACTACTACTAAACTTTTATTCTTCTGTAAATAAATTCCTAACCATTAAAAACAATTTCATATATTTGAGATACAGCGAGTATTTCTTAACCAATATAGGAAACGTACTGAAACATACCTTTACAAATGCCCCACAACCTTTTAGACATAACAGTGTTCACAGTCAATCTTTTAACAAAAAAGTTACTATAAAAGAAACTTCAACACTTTTATCTAAAAACTGAAAAAAGGTAACGGCTGCGATTATGCTACCTTTTCCACAAATTAACGGCCCAATTCTATACAAATTTCCAGTGTCGATGCAGCTGCAATGCAGCCTTAAGGTATGGGAAAAAATGTTCCCTTACCTTGAGGGGGGCTTCTGTGACTGCTCCCCCAATGCAAGATTCAGTGCATGTCCCACTGGCACGGCTGCAATGGTGTTGGACCGTTGAATAGGATTGGGCCCTAAGACTATACCAGGAGAACTTTACTTTTCAGTGCATTCTCTTCTTTAAGTATCTTGCATGGCAATCTGGCAGACTTTTTAATGATATTCTTATGAAAACAAGTATTTTATAACTGTATATAGCATGCATGTTGAAGTATGAACAACCTTCTTTGGCACACTTCTATTCATGTCAAGCGGGTTACATGAAAGATATTCCACGATAAGAGAGCCTCAAACTTTGCTGGAGTCCCGCAAAACCAAGATACACAAACCTGCCCATACAAATCTCCCTGAAAGAGAATAGATCAGTGGTTCTCAAACGTTTTAGCACCAGGACCCACTTTTTAGAATGACCACCTGTCTGGGACCCACCAGAAATGATATTATGGCTGGAAGTGCTGTCATTGTGACGCCAGAGCCTGCTGCTTTCCTGAGAATGCAGCAATAAGTTGGGTTTTCTTAGGTATTTTCCAATACCAAAGTGAATCAGAAAGGGAAAGAAGCCTATTTACAACCTTCAAAAAAGGAAAACAACCACACAGCCCTCCCCCTATTATATCCAGCATCACATCTTCCCATATTTTCAGTATGGCTGCTCTAGGTCCTTAGCAACGCAACTGAAATTGGCTCGTGACCCAGTGGTGGGTCCCGACCACCAGTGTTTTGGAAAGCACTGGAATAAATCCATCTTTTCAAGACAGGTAACGTCAATATCCTGGTCCAAAGGATATTTATTCCAAAGGATATTTATTTCTCACTATTCCTTCCAAACCTTCGTTGAAAATCAGTGCCTTTTTAATAGAAAACACTGAAAATAATAATTTATTTAACGGATACAAAGTGGCAATTAGCAATCAAGCAACAAGAAAATTGCTTAGTTTATATTAGCAGCAGCAGGAATTGCCAATTGCTATTTAACCCATTGTAACTGAGCATTAAATTCCTCTTTGAATTTTCTTGTACTTAAGAGATAAAACATCTTGTACAATTTTCTATAGGAAAATTATGGACCTGAGAGTTGGGGAAGCTAAATGAAAATGACTGGTATGAAAGCAGCAAACCAAATGAAACACAGTAATTGTGGTTTTACTATACATAGGATAGGGGAGAGAGAATAAAAGCCAATGCAAACAAACACGGTCAGGCCCTAAACAGCTGCATGATAAAGTACCATACTGAACTCCTTGTTGGACAGGGATCTTAAAACAAGGAAAAATATAACAGTGTGAGAGCATAGCGCCCTATTAAAGCTGAATAGCTGAAAAAATAAGATATGCACTAGAATTTGATTTCTCTTTATATTTCCAGAGGAAAATTCCTAATGATAATACATAATTTTAACAAAACTGTACTGGCAACGTGCATATTTAGATATCCTCACAGTCAGTCATCCAGGATTGTACTCCTTTTCATGAAGTGCTAAGGACCAATCTTCTCCCTTGAAATGAATCCCCTTAAAAAAATATTTATAAACTTTCTCAAAGTCTGCTTGTTGGGTGATGCTCACTCACTATGGCATCTGCCATGTCTTCCAACTCCCTCATTCCATGACTAGATATCAACTTATAGTCAGAAGGACCTCAGCAATGCAATGGGATTAAACCCCTAAACACATACAGCCAACTAGCTGGAGCGCCCAAACAACCTTTTACTATACACGCTGAGCCAAGGACAGTGGTCAGTGCCTCCGTGCTGCCTAATCCCTGCCACGGTTTTGCAACATATGCTCCCCCATGCATGGCGGGGGGGGGGGGAGTAAGTGAGCAGGCGAAAGGGAAGCAAAGTAGACAGGCAGGTGAACAAGCAAGGTGGACTCCACTCACTCGCCATCCCATTCCTCATTCACTCCCTCTTTTCATCTACAGCAGTATTCTTCAACCTTGGGGTTGGGACACCAAAGGGGTTGCAAAGCCTCAATTGTGGGGTCATGGCAACTTATGGGAATGAAAAAGGTTGAAGACCACTGGACTTCACCACATAAAGTCAGCCCTGAGCTGAAGAATCAAAATCCAACATGTCATGACATCAGTTTGATCTTTCATGTGAAGTGAATGAATATGGTATTATCTACCCTTAAGGTAAAGGTTTCCCCACAACCGATTAGTCTAGTCATGACCGACTGTAGGGGGCGGTGTCATCTCCGTTTCTAAGCCGAAGAGCCGGCATTTGTCCGAGGACAAGTTTCCATGGTCATGTGGCCAGCATGACTATACGCCATAGTGCACTATTTATCTACTCGAATTTTTATGTGCTTTCGAACTGCTAGGTTGGCAGATGCTTTGACAAGTGAGGGGAGCTCACTCCGTTGTGTGGCCTTGAACTGCCAGCCTTCCGGTCAGCAAGCTCAGCAGCAGTGGCGGCTTAACCCGCAGTGTAACCCTTATCTACCCTTTAAAGGTAAAGGTTTCCCCACAACCGAATGGTCTAGTCATGACCAACTGTAGGGGGCGGTGCTCATCTCCATTTCTAAGCCAGTAGAGCCGGCGTTTGTTCGAGGACAAACTTCCATGGTCATGTGGCCAGCATGACTATATGCATGGAATGCCGTTACCTTCCCACCGAAGTGGTACCTATTTATCCACTCGCATTTTTTTACGTGCTTTCGAACTGCTTTCGAACTGCAGGAGCTGGGTCAAGCAACGGGAGCTCACTCCATCGCGTGGTCTCGAACTCCCAACCTTCCGGTCAGAAAGCCCAGGAGCAGCAGTTTAACTCGCAGCACTACCCTTTACCCTGCACTAAATGTATTCCAGAAATCACTTTCTATAACAAAAAAAGGAGAAGCTGAAATAGAGAAAGCAAGACTTCCATTCACCTCAGAATACAGTGATCATCACAGAATCAAATCAATTAAGAGCTAAATCCTATCCAACTTCCCAGCACTGGTGCAGCCATGCCAACAGGTTCCCTTTCCTCGGTTCTGCATTGCGGCTGCACCAGCACTGGAAAATTGGATAGAATTGGGCCCTAAGTAATTCTCATTGGTTATCCAGTGGAACTGACTGGCAGGAATTTAAACTGACAACATAGAAAGACAGTACTTCCATTAATCTATGGAACTTGCTGCCATAATGTGTGGTGGTGGACACAAGCATATATGACGTTAAAACGGCGTTGAACAAAATCACTGATAAGTCTATTAATGTCTACCAGTTACGATGCCTACAGCGAATTAGATATATCTTTGGTCCAATCAACAAGATTCTTTTATGTCCTTATGGCCCACAAAGGTTTAGTGACTTGGTGACAAAACGTTGCACTCTGTTTGCATAATCAATTTTCTATAAAGTATATCAGTCATTGTGCAACAATGTTGAACCACAGCCCTTCATACACTAGCGAAGACAGGCGACTGATGAAATCACACTTTCTGCAAACAAGCACATTACAATACATTAAAGATTCTTGTCTACCTAATTGATACTAATGGCAATAACCTCCAATCATTCATTTTCATGTGTTCCATTCTAACACCTGCAAGCCTGCCTTGTTTTAACTTTACTGCCATGCTCCCCTCCTTCATTCAGAGTATTCTTTGAAATATGAGTTATTCTAATATTCCAAACTAGCTTTTTGTGACCCGGCGTTGCCCGGGGGCAGACAGTATCCCCAGGCTCTATTAGGAGGAGGAATGAGTTTGTTCTGCAGTGCACCCCCACCTCTGGGGGCATAAGGGGGGCCCTACCCCCACAGTATATCTGTCCAGATCATAAGGAAGGAGTGTACCACGTGCGGTGCACATCGTTCCAGGCGTGCCAGAGTAATGGTGGAACATACACACAAATCTGCAAACCTCCCTCAAAAGTATGACATAGTGAGATCCATAGATAGAGATATAGAACTCGTCCCTGAAATAACACAGTATTGCTGACGTGGAACCCGAAACGCACACTATCACTGTGAAATGCATGAGGAAACAGGGACACCCTAACCTAAGAGAGCAACATGAAGGTCCCACTTACTGTCTGCAGGTCCAGCCCTCATGTATGAGAAACAGGCAGAGGTGGCCTGTGAGCTCCCTGGACATAGGCCCCTCTCAGATCCGACTGGCTGCTGGAACTCTGTGGATCCTGCTCTTTCCTCCCTGGCCCACTCAGGCCACGCAGGCCAAGCACTTTATATTAGTTTCACTTTCTGTTCTGCTCAGTTTCAGCTGAGCTGCTGCAGAATCGTCTGTGACCACAGGGTGGCAGCAGACCTGTAGCCCCATGCAATCCCCTTGGTTCCTGACGATCTGGGCCCCCTCCCTGGAAACCGGGGGGCTGTAGGGGGGGTCTGACCCCCGCAGTGATTCCTTCCAGGCTGCAAGGAACGTGTGTGCCAAGTTTCGTGGCCGTGGGTCAAGGCATGGAGATGTGTATAAGGAACATACATACATACATACACACAAACGTCCATTTTTATATATATAGATAAATATGTTTTCACCAAAAAAAATGTGAATCAGGCTTTTAAATAGAAATCTGCTTGGTTAACTGGGGCAAACAGGAATCACTTCTGGGCAATCAGGCAGGGTCCCTTCATAAAGTAGCATATAGGTGATTCCTTTTATTGTTTTTGCTGATATTTCAGGCTATCCACATGCTAAAATGGCTATTAGTCCAGCGCACTTACCATATCAAATCAAAAGAATTCAAACGAAAGCCCTCTCAACTGGATTCGACAGTACTAGGTGTGCATATTGCCAGGATGAAACCCCGGGAAACTCCAAGTACCAGAAGTGGGCCATTTACAAGATGCCATTCTAAGAATGGGCCAAAATGCATTGAAAAGTCCTATACGTAAACTGCGCCAGTCCCAAGCTCGGACACAGTCCAACCACAGGTATGACTGCAGTTTTTCTCAGAGCTGGGTGTGCACATTGCAGGAAAGGCAGTCCGGGAACTTTGGAGTACCCAGGGTGGGCCATTTCCACCAGGTCCCAATCTGTAAATGGGCCAAAATGCATGCAAAATCCTTAAACCTCAGACTGGAACCTGGTGGAAATGGCCCACCCCGGGTACTCCAAAGTTCCCGGACTGCCTTTCCTGCAATGTGCACACCCAGCTCTGAGAAAAACTGCAGTCATACCTGTGGTTGGACTGTGTCCGAGCTTGGGACTGGCGCAGTTTACGTATAGGACTTTTCAATGCATTTTGGCCCATTCTTAGAATGGCATCTTGTAAATGGCCCACTTCTGGTACTTGGAGTTTCCCGGGGTTTCATCCTGGCAATATGCACACCTAGTACTGTCGAATCCAGTTGAGAGGGCTTTCGTTTGAATTCTTTTGATTTGATATGGTAAGTGTGCTGGTAAGGAACTGGACTATATATAACCTGGTACACATGGACAGATAGCTGGTAAAAAAAATATCTGGTGGGCTACGAACAGCGTGGACTTATTTGCAAGGTTGATATAAATAATATCAAATGGAATTTCTCAAAACGTCCATTGTATGCTTCCTGTTATATAATCCCCATTTCACATGACAAGTCTCCTATGACTATGGCAGAGAGTGGAAAGAAAAATGTAGAGCATCAGCTAAAATCCTACCATCTTTTTTTGAAACAGCACAAAAATCTGAATTGGGGCAGAAATTATAAGTCAGAATCATGCAGGCTCTAACATCATTCGTTCTGCAGGCTCAAACATCATTCGTCACAGGCAGGTTTTCTCATCAACTACGTCATTTTCCGTAACCAGTTGGTCACAATGTCCATGTTGGCAAACTTTGGTTAGAGAATTCATGTAGGGAAGTTGCTAACCATCACGGGACAGTTCATACATGACGGCAAGAGTGGGGAAAGGGAGGGGAATGCCGAAAGACCAAGAAACGAAGGAGAGAATCCATGTAAGAGATGAGAAGGAGACGGAAGTGCATCAACTTACAGAATGTTCCTGAGCCTCCAAACAAACAGTTTGGTAGATCAGATTTCTGACATCTCAGCCAGAATTCTGAACAACTGCAGGAAGTGTACTGCAGTTAAAGACAGTCAATCAAAACCAGTATATAGTGCTCCCCAAAATTAATGTAAAAGTGGTGCTCCAGAAAGTAAGAGCATCCTACGGTATCTCACCAACTGGTTTTGATTCAGAAGAACAAAAAACTAAATGCTTTCCTGTTGCCCAGTTCTCAAACTCCAAGATAATTAAACTACTAGATCCAGTATGAAACTCTCTAACAGAAGATCAATTTGCAGCAGCAAACGGAGTCCACCACCAAGAGCTGCCATACTCCTTCTGAAGTACCACAGTCCTTGACGTTAGCTGGATTCTATGAGCACTTATTTGGAGATACATCTCAGAGGCGGCTTACAGTACTTCTGAATAATCATGCTTAAAAACATTGTAAAGCTGCCATTCCATTTACACTTAAAAGGGAATTGTTGAAACCATTAGCAAATAACAGGCATAGTAACAAAACAACAACAACAAACCAGAATACTGTATGTGTACAATATTGGGAAATAGCCTGGGTTAGTAGGGTCCAGAGCCAACAATCAGTACAGACTGCTAGTGACAAATACCAGTATTAATCTTGACATTTGTAAAAAAAAGTTGCCAAATCTCTTCATATGGAGGCCGCCAGCCTTTTTTATATATTCTGCCATTCTTTCAAGGAGATCAGGAAGGAAGAGATACAATACTATTTTTTTCCACCCCTCACCCCCTTTAACTTTCATATGTATCCTGTGCATATTAATACTCTTTCAAAGTCACCCAATGAGCCTCCTTAGTTCAACATCCTTTAGGCAGAACTTTAGTTAGGAATATATTTTACACCTCATACCTCTCATATTCCAACTTTAAGAACTCCAAGCAAGTTATAAAAGTCATAATGTGTTGCAATGGTCTAGTTTCTGCTGCTGTTCTAGTTACTCTGTGAAGTCAAACAGGGGTAGTGGTGGTGATGGTGGAGTGTGTGCGCGTGCTTTAAATCAGAGTTTCATATCAAGTTTATTCTGCTCACTGGCATTGACATGACCGCCTCAGTGCCGCATTCAGATCTCAAATGTGCTGGTATGTATACTATAATATTCTTCAAAAAAGCAATGAAGCCTTAGTAATACAAGTTCTGAGTGCAGCTCAAAACAAGACCTCATTATAGCCTTTACTATTAAACCCTCACTGAGAGGTGGGGCACACCCAACAAGTCCTATTATGAAAGTTATTAGGTTTGTGGCAAGTCTTGCTTAGCATGGCAATTTTCTAATGCGCACATTTCAATCTGAATGGGAACTATCGAATCATGAAACACA
The DNA here is from genome assembly GCA_029204185.1 of Lerista edwardsae. Lineage (NCBI taxonomy): Eukaryota > Metazoa > Chordata > Lepidosauria > Squamata > Scincidae > Lerista > Lerista edwardsae. Next base: position 620,044 of record JAJKFI010000189.1, on the reverse strand, counting down.
TGCCGAAAGCACCTGGGTGCATAATTGGATTGCTGATCCAAGTCCTCCTATTCCATCAAAGACGCACAAAATAATATATCTGCACAATTATCCTTAATTTCTGCCAATACTGAAAGTGCGTGTTTTAAGTATTCCTGCCCACATTTGTTACCTTAAAGAGAATCTGGTTTTATTTTCTGAGAATTTCATTTAGTGGCTGAAAAAAAAAACACTGTAAAAATTGGAATTCTCCGAATGCACAACACACCTATCCCCACTCTCCATATTTAAAACATATGATATAGGGAATTAAAATCACACAGCCCTGCCCTAGCTACTTCGTACCTAACCTGAACCTATTATCATATCCTTATTTTCTGCACTCCTGTCTAATCCTCTATGGCTTCATATACCTGAGCTTTTATTAAAGCTAATCCCTCCACCTTCTCCAGGCCTTCAAGCAATACAACACCAATGCATATAATAATCCATTTCAAAATTAAATAATTGATTCCTCCTGTCTGCTTCAAATCTTCTCTGCTGACATATTGTGCATGTGTGCTTCCAGCTATTCCAGCACCCAAGCAGTATTTTGCCCTAAATTTCTTAGGCTTTCCTTTTAAACTCTAGGTTCTTGAAACTCAAGCAAAAACTGACCAAAGGGCTCCAAGCTTCTCGTTTATCAATAGTAGAAGAATAATTTCTAAGAAATCTCTTAGAGCTTTTTGTAGGTCTACACATTCAGTCCAGGGTGTGATCAAACACAAAACCACACATACACACCTTGTAACTCCACACCCTTGAGAGCCTAGATGCAGTCCACACCTAATATTGTTTTCTGTGGTATTTTGTCTTTATTATAATGGCTTTGTTACATTGAAAAGTTGTGAGTTCATTGTATTTAGATCTTAGTTTTGCTGAATCTACATACCAAGGCTTTCAAACCAAACCAAGGAATATTGTCTGGATCAACTGATTATACAGGAATGCATGTGTCATTACGCAGCGTGCTCATACATGGCAGCAGCACAATACTTTTGTGTCACCTCTGCTATAACTAAACCAGGTCCTTGCTTGTCAACTTGGAGAATATGTGCACATTCAGCGAAGTGTGTGCTTGTTCATTTGTTCAATCACTAACAATGTGCTCAAGCTCTGCTTTTATTTCTCCCCACAAATCTGTCCAAAAGACTTATAGGATAGGCAAATTGACAGTGTTGAGGTGTACCACAGCTACACAGTCTTTTCCCCTCCAAACACTATAAAGCTGAAATCAGGAAAATCACAGACTCAAAGCAAGGAAACTGAGGAACCAAGCAACTGAATTTGATACAATAAAGTAACTTTCTGCATGTTTGTTTTTAAACACTGGGCTTGAAACGTACAATGCGTGCTTACTTGGAACTTCAACAGGGTTTACCCTCAAATGTGTACCTATAGGACTGCAGCCTGTGTTTAATACTATATACACAAGATGATCTCCTACTAAAGAATCCAAAATCAAACTATCCATCATTTACCTTCATATATTATCCACTAACACTCAGGATTTGTACTTCTCCCCCTGCACATGATTGAAAAAGACCACCATCCTTCTTTAAAAATAACATAAAGCAACACCCTGGGTGTCACAATGTCACTGACAGCCCGATCCGGTTGATGCTTACTCGGAAGTAAGTACCAGATAAGCCTGGAAATCCAATGCATATTAACTCCAGCATAGCAAGCCCACTGAACTCCATGTGGGGCTTACTTCCGAGTAAACATCCCTCGGATGGCGTTCTAAGGCTTGTATTCGAGCTTCCAGCCGGGTCCCTCAGGTGTTGACGCGAAGCAGCGCCGCCGGATTCACTGCATGCGCGCATAGGGTTGCAGCCCTACTGCTCTTAATTAATATAAGCCGGGATGATTTCTCTACAGGTGAGCTCCGCAGTGCCAAGGGGCGGGGGTGGGAAGTCAAAAGAAAAAGGCATTTGCTCTCCTTGTCTAGCCATTGTCTCTCCCTGTCTCAAACCAGCCTGCTCAGCGCGCGCGCGCGCACACACACACACACACACACTCACTCTCTCACTCTCTCTCACACACACACACACACAAATACACGCACAACCTGTTTTGCAAGGTGAAAGTGAGGCGCGCAAGCCCCCCTCCCCCAGCGGTGCCGTACTTACAGGGAATGCGTGAAGGCGCTGAGCCCCTCGGGGACGGCGGTGAGCCCTCTCCCGGAGCAGTCCACTCCCCCGTCCCCATCGCAGCTGCAGGAAGCCGAGCATGGAGGAGGGGAAGCTCCTCCGCTGGGCCCAGCGAAGCTCCCGAAGCCCCAGGCGAAGAAGCCGAGCAGAGGCAGGCAGCGCATCGCGAGACCTCTCCGCTCGCAGCCGCAAAGAGAGCTGCTGCTGCCGCTGCCAAGTGGTCCTCAAAGCGCAGCGGGCGCCCGCTCGGTCTCGGGTCTCCTTCGAGGAAGGGGCCAAGTCCCTCTCTCCGGGCCCCTCGGCTGTGTTATCGCGGGCGGGCGGCTGGCTGGCTGGCTGGCTTGCCTGGCTGGCTGGCTGCCTTCCTCCTTTCCCACCTCAGCGCTGAGCGTCAGCAGAGCGAGTCCCTGTTCTTCTCCTCCGCCTGGTCTCGGCAAAATGCCCCCGCACGAGGAGCTGACGCTTCAGCGGCCTCCCTTCCTTCCTGCTCCGTGGAAAAGCGGCATCCCCTCCTCGTCAATCATCTCCAGCGAGCAGGTAATAACGTGCCCCGCCAGGCTCTGCCATTGCAGCCTCCAAGAGTTCCCCTTGCGTCGCCGCCGTCCGTGTGCAGCGCGATTCCTCCCTAGCAAGTTAACCCTTCAGCCATTCTAGGGCTCGCCTGCCTTCTTTTGCCTTCTAGGGCTGTACACAATACGGGGACGAAGTGTGCGCTTCGCGGACCCAAACCCCGGCGCCTGCCGCAGCTCTATGCAAAACAACGAGGTGTGTATGCTAATGAGGGAACCGAGTCGCTCGCTCCCATTGGTACAGAAGGAACCTCAGCCTGATAACTATGCAAATATTTCCACAGTCATTGCAAAAGGAAAAAAAAAAGTAAATTGGATCGGCATCAGCCAACAGGAGGAAAGAAGCGGCCCTTCATTGGCAAACGGAACGCTCAATGGGCGTAACTGTGGAGGTTGAGTGACAAGGCGGGAGGGAGACGGCCTCGGTACCAGAGCGGGGCAGGAGGGGCAAAACAGAATGCCTCTTCTAAGATGGAGCGGCTTCGTTGGCTGCCTGTCGCCACGCACAGCGTCTCATGGACCCTCCTCCCAGCCTGGGATTCGATTGAAAGGTGCGAGGCGGGCACTGGTTGCCTTTGCGGAGCGACCGCACAAACGTCAATAAAGTTTCGTTAACCACATGTGTCAGTAAATATTTGCGCCAGAAAGTCTGAAAACTGAGCTAATCTTTGTTGTATTCACCTAATTATCTTTAATCCTGCTTTCCTTTAGTTAAATCTAAAGCTTTGTGAATACATATAGTTGAAACACCCACTGAAATACCAAACCAACCCACCCCCAACCCCCAAAAAACACAATGGTCCTACCATTGTGTTGAGAGCGGCTGAAATCCTATGCACAATTTCCTGGGAGTAAGCCCTATTTGACACAATAGGAAGATATGCATAGGGTTGCACTGTTACTGAAGCTTACACCCTTTTGCAGTAAATTAGACATAAATTGTGTACAACCTATTTGTGGAACATTGAGTTCTCAGACTGTGCACATTTGGCTGGGAGTAAGTCCTACTGAGGACCCATGCATGGTTACTCATAAGTATAGGGTTGCACTGGAACAGATCTAGAAGTGAAAACCTCTTTCCTCAAGATTGGGACTGCTGTATCTGATACAAATACAAGTCAAAAACAACATCAATGAATGAGAAGCTGCTTGAACAAAATGATGTTTCAGTATTCCCAGAAACAGTTTTAAGCTTTGGTGGACCTCTGCTTAGGGCATTCTAAGTAATCCTAGTACTAGTACGGAATCCTAGTAATCCATAGGAGGGTAATCCTAAATAAGGCCCTAATCGCCACTTCAAAAGCTATCTAATATCCAGCTGATGGATCTCAGAACAGGACCACTCATTCTAGAATTTCACAAAAGCAATCAAGATTATAGCAGAGTGGATTGTGCAAGAGCTGCCATCTGTTTTTCTAAAAGCAGGATGATCATTTTGCTCAGAGAGACTAGATCTGTATTTTTGACCTGGCTAATTTTGGATTTTCATAAAGTATATCAAATATAGTTTCCTATATTGCTGTCTTTCAGATTTCTCAGCATCCCGTTTCAAGAAATGGTAAGGGGTGGGGTCTTTAGCAAACCAATCAGACATTTATTTTTCATGATACTGTGACTTGTGACAGTACGCTTGGAGAGGGCATGTGCAAAACATAATTGTGGGCAGATTTTAGGCACACCAAACTTTCCAGCCACCAATTATTACCCACAAAGGCTAATTTTGTTGCCTTGCTGGGGGCATTGTGTTGAGCCAGGCAAACATTTAATCACAGAGGAACTGCAGTGGAATGAGTTGTGTAGACATTCTCATGTGTTTCACCACAAGGTGGCTTGTGGCAATCATCTCAATGATTTGAAGAGCTCAGTCTCATGGGCTGAAAATGTTTGGCTGAAAAAGCAGTGGCTTGGAGCCAAAGAACTACTTAGACAAGCCCAAGGGTTTGGACATGCCCAGGGGAAACTTTGACTTCTTTCTTTTGAGAGGCACATCCCAATGCCATATCAAAATCTGCTTTTCAGACTGTCACTTGTTTCAAAATAAATTTGGCATGCAGCACTGGGATATGCTTTTTAAGACACACAAGCCCAAATCTCCTTCGGGCACACAAAACTAGTCATGCAGTTCTTTAGATACAGCTCAGTGAACATGCTGTCCTCAAAGGATTGACACGTAGAAAAACAACAACTTTGAAATGGAAGAAGGAAGCAAAGGGCAGATTGGCTGCAGTCAGTTACCACCAACTCTTGTTCCCCACTTCCCCTTCTTACTGTTTAGACAGGTTGCTGGGAAATTGTAGACTTTCTGCTGCCACCCCCAAGGTTGGGAAACCCACAGGAAAGGAGGTTGCCTTTCAACCCAGCAGTCCTATAATTTGAAGGGTCCCATCAGGAATGGGAACTCGAGTCTCGGGCCCAAGTTGCAAAAAATATTTTTTGCTGACTGAGTCATGTAGACTCGAGTCACATGTGTAAAGGACTTGGACACTGATTTGAAAACAAACCTGAAAAAACTAGAGTCTGGAAACCTGCAAATCTGAGTGTGCTTCCTTCTTTCTTTCTTTCCCCCCCCCTTTTTTTTTGGGCCGCATGAAAGACCTCCTGGGGCCATCTGGAAATCTCTTGTCCATCTCTGAAGGAACTTCATCATTGGATGAAGGAGGGCAGGAGGAGGAGCCCATGGGGTTCTGGCCATAGGATTGGCTGGACTCTGAGAAGCCCAGGAATGGGGAGGAGGTGGTTATTAGCTATCATGCCTTCCTCCAACCTCATGGCTCTGGCAGGCTCCACTGATACCTGGGAGAAGCAATGGGACTACTTCTAATGAGAACTGCAAAGGATTGGGTCACACTGCCCCTAACGTAAGCCTCCCAGCTGCTGCAATACAACCCTTCTTGCGCTTGCTGCTTCTATCTCTCCTGCTTGCCACTTTCACACAGCCCGCCCCACTCCTTCCTGCCTTGCCAAGCTCAGGTGCTTGCTCCTCTATGACCTCCCAGCTGCTACCGCATAACCCTGCTCCTGCTTGCCGTTTCTTTCCCCGATCTCACACAGTCCATCCCACCCCCCTCCCACCTTGCCCAGTCCCTTTTGGTCCATGCCCTGGCGTGTCTGACACAAAAGACCCTTGACTAGAATCAAAATGAGTCACAGCTCTGGGCAAGTCAACAAAGGGCACGTGCTAAGACCCGTGCATAAGTCAAGTCAAGGGGGGCAGAGACTCGAGACTTGACTCAAGTCTCACTGTGGAGCCAAATTCCCATCCCTGGTCATCATGATATCAAATGGGAGTGGATCGTATAAGCATGACAACCTGCTTCTTTATTCCAATTAGACAGGGTAGAAAGCTCAGGGCGCAATCTAACACTGTGCTGGAATGGCGAGGCCAGCCGGCCAACAGCATATCCAGTGCAGTATAGGAGAAGCTGGAGCCTCCCCGCAGCAGGGAGCATTCACTCCCTTACCGTAGGGGAGGCTCTAGCCTCCCCTATGTGCTCCTTGGATCTGCGCCCGCTAAATAGCAGCCCTCCTCCCGCACTCCTTCCGCCAATCCCTGAGCCACACTGTTATGGCGCCTCCCACGGGCCAGCTGGCTTTGGCCGACACTAGAGAAGCACTGCGTGGGCAGCTCGGAAGACACTGCCTGCAGCAATGGTCCCATTGCCTTAGCGCCAACGCAGGGGTGCCAATCAGTGGCCCCACGTTGGCGCAACTCTGTTGCACCGATGCTGCACAGTCTGTAGGATTGCGCTGCCCATTAACATTTAAACCATTTATTATAATGCTGAGGAAACAACACAAAGAATCAAAGCAAGATATGTATTTTAAAAAGGTATAATGAAATAGGGAAATGGTAAAGAGATCAACATGCAAGGAGCAAATATCTGAGAGTGAAATACAGAGAATCACTTTGGCTAGCACAAACCCCTTTGTGCCAGTCCAGGAGTGTCACAAATGTAAAGCATGTTCGTGATTACTCCCGAAGAGGCTGGGCGTGAGGACATGGGCTGACCACCCTGCGCCACATCTAGGTCCTGGGCCAGGAAGGAATTTCATATGGGATTTCATATATCCCTATAACGTGAAGAAGAAGGCAGGTCACTCAGAATCTTTGGGGAAAAAAAGGGGGGGATATAGACTGGCTCTGGCTAGCCTTTTTAGAAAAAAAATATGTCATAATCTGGGCACAACAGAAGACTTTAATTGTGCTTTTGGGATGACATGCTGTGAAACAGGCAAAGGTTTTTATTATTGAACTAGCTTTTTGTGACCCGGCGTTGCCCGGGGGCAGAAATTATCCCCAGGCTCTATTAGGAGGAGGAATGCGTTTGTTCTGCAGTGCACCCCCACCTCTGGGGGCGTAAGGGGGGCCCTACCCCCACAGTATATCTGTCCAGATCGTAAGGAATAAGTGTACCACGTGTGGTGCACATCGTTCCAGGCGTTCCAGAGTAATGGTGGAACAGACCCACAAATATACAAACCTCCCTCAACAGTATGACATAGTGCGATGCATATATAGACATATAGAACTCGTCCCTGAAATAAAACAGTATTGATGACCTGGAACCCCAAACGCACACTATCACTGTGAAATGAATGAGGAAACAGGGACACAATCAACTAAGAGAGCAATCTGAAGGTCCCACTTACTGTCTGCAGGTCCTGTAGCAGGATAGCCCTGATGTATGAGAAACAGGCAGACGTGGCCAGTTAGCTCCCTGGACATAGGGCCCTCTCAGATCCGACTGGGTGCTGGAACTCTCTGGATCCTGCTCTTTCCACCCTGGGCCACTCAGGCAACGCAGGCAAAGCAGTTTAGTTTCACTTTCTGTTCTGCCTCTGTCTGGTAGCTGAGCTGCTCAGCCCTCCCACATAACCTGCAGAATCGTCTGTGACCACAGGGTGGCAGCAGACCTCTAGCCCAATGCAATCCCCTTGGTTCCCGATGATCTGGGCCCCCTCCACAAAAACCGGGGGGTGTAGGGGGGTCTGACCCCCTCAGTGTTCTTTTCCAGGCTGCAAGGAACGTGTGTGCCAAGTTTCGTGGCCGTGGGTCAAGGCACGGAGACGTGTATAAGGAACATACACACACACACACACACACACACACACGTCCGTTTTTATATATATAGATAAATAGTTGGTTATGGTAAAAAAATTATGTTGAATTATCCAGGATTTGCAAATAGTATGAGCTTATGGTGTCTGTAATTCTTATGGTAATCTCATAATGTACTAGTAATCTTTTGTAGAATATATTATTCCCTGCTTTGTCATAGAAACATTGGTCTTATATGAAATTGTAATTAAAAACCATAAACGACTCTGCCAAAAATTGCAGCATGATGAATGGGGTTGACATGCCCCATGCAATCAAGTCTTATATAGAAATGGCTATGAGTTTCTTTCCTGGCAACTAAATGCATTTTTAAAAAATAAACTAGGAAGTCATCATTGTCATCTACTCAGGCCAAAATCCTGACCAACATCCCAACACTGACATCGCTGTGTCAGTGGGGGCATGTGCTGTATCCTACAGTTGGGGGGAAGTCACATTTGAATAACACCGGTGCAGAGTATTAAATTGAAATTCATATTGTTGTTGTTCAGTCGCTAAGTCGTGTCCGACTCTGCCTCCCTGTCCTCCACCAGCTTCCTGAGTTCGCCCAATTTCATGCTCATTGCTTCGGTGACACTATCTAACCATCTCATCCTCTGCCGCCCCCTTCTCCTGTTGCCTTCCATCTTTCCCAGCATGAGGGTCTTTTCTAAAGAGTCCTCTCTTCTCATGAGGTGGCCAAAGTACTTGAGCTTCAACTTCAGGATTTGTCCTTCCAGGGAGCACTATTGCAAAACCTCCATCAAGGTATTCTTTTTTGAAAACTCTCAAGCACTGTTTCTCAACCAGTGGTACTCATACTACCGATGTTACTTTAGATGGTGTCCGGTGGTACTTGTGGGACCCCCAGACTCCTGTTGCCTGACAACAAGATCAGCAATGCAACATAACTAGCAGGAGGAGGAAGGCCAGCTTGGGAGACAGAGCTCCAGGGAGCAATTTTTGCATGATTGAAAAAAACCTCCCGTCTGCCCTGGGCCTCTTACTGGTGTTTGTCATGTTGTATCTGACCTTACAATCTGGAAGTAACTGGCAATGACATCATCACCAGTTACTTCCGGTAGTACTTCCAGTATCTGTATCCAGTAGCGAGATACAAGTATCTGGTTGTCTTGCGTGCTCCCTGAGGCATCTGGTGGGCCACTGTGAGATTCAAGAAGCTTGACTGGATGGGCCTTTGGCCTGATCCAGCAAGGCTTTTCTTATGTTCTTAGGTGGACCATGCAAAGGAGTACAGTGGGAGACAAATGTTGAGAAATGCTGCTCTTAAGGAGTGGGAAACGTCTACTTGTGGCTTAGCATAGAAAAGGTGGTAGCTGTTCATCATGCAATTGTAAAAGGTAAAGGTTTCCCCACAACCGAATGGTCTAGTCGTGACCGACTGTAGGGGGCGGTGCTCATCTCCGTTTCTAAGCCTGTAGAGCCAGCGTTTGTCCAAGCTTCCATGGTCATGTGGCCAGCATGACTATATGCCTCAGTGCACGGAACACAATTGTAACAAGGGAAGCATAATATTTTGTTTTCCATCCCATTTTGGAATATGGACTATTTTGTATTACAGCAAATCCTCTCTTGCGTACTTTCGTTATAAGTCATTTTCTTTTAAAGTTGTTGAGAAAAAAATATTCCTGTCTGGGGCCACTGTCTGTGTGGGCTTTGTCTGGCTTGAAATGCTCACATTTATTGCAATGTTTAATATTAGAAGTATTTTGGTTCCTTTTTAGAAGTTTGATGAAATTTTTGTGACAAGAAATACACCATAGCGGTGGTTCTCAAACTGTGGGTCCATGGCCCACCTGTGGGCCATGATTTGATTTTTGGTGGGTTACAAAACAGCTTAATATACCTTGTCAGTGTGCATCAGTGACATTCCTATGGGGGGGGGGAGAGCAACATTCTAAGTGTTGCAGGAGCCTGAGCTCTTGCGTAATGCAGCTCCTCCCCCTCCCCTTGGAGCTATTCACAGCTCAGGCTCCTGCAACAGTGTTTGCCCCCACCCCCAGGAATGCCACTGGTGTGCATCAAGGCTTAAACACCCTGCTACTTGTGGTGGCTCACTGTTGCCAGATCATCTTTATAGTCACAGAGGGTTGAATGGCTGGAAAGGGAAACTCTCTTTTAGGTGGGGCCTGATACTAACAACTTTGAGAACCACTGATATAGCATCTTTGTTAAGTCCATCACTAAGTGAGCAAATTCTAATATTCAGCTAAACCTTGGATTGACTGAGCACACACATTCATCAATTATAGCCTGCAACCTTACAAAAAAAAATCTATTTATATAAATGGAATAGGTAAGCACAAGCTTAACCCACATCATTGAAATTAATGAAACTTAAACATGCTTAACCTTGGTTGGATCATTCCCACTGTGTAATGATAATAGAAGTAACATGCTTTCCTTTGTCAATGTGAAACAGGCTAAGACAAGATTCTTTTTTTTTTTTTCAGCAGATGCTTGAGTAAATCTTCTGAAATTATATTCCAACATATATTCAGTAGTAAGCCACCTTAATCACCCCAAATGGCTGGACGGGACTAGATGATTGACACAGAAAAGAATGCTGTTGCATGTAACACACACTAAAAAATTCCATAGTGCTGTTCTACTCATACAAGGAAACAAAGGTGATAAGCTATGAGAATGGAAAAAGACTGCTAAGGTATTATTTGTGAGGACAAAAATGTTTGGGCAAGTTTCAACGGTACTTTTGTGACACCTCTTAATTGTTTCAAAAGTCTGAAAAACAGCATTAACTACCTTTCTCAGTAAAAGCTGTTTCTCAGAGTTTGAATATAGCATGTGAAATGTTTAACTCAGTTTTTTTCCCCAAAAGATGGCCAAAAAAGATCACTCCATTGGGAAGCCATGTGTCAAGCATATGGAAAGGGGAAATATCAAGGGGGAAAAAATGACAAAAATTTGCAAATGAAAGTTTTCTGCCCCGACCATAAACTCTGAAGCAACAAGCTACTTCCTGGACTAAGCCAAAGTTTAGCTTTTGAAATGTTCATTCATTTGGAGGTAGCAGCAGTATAATTGTTACCCTGTGATCACAGGAAGAAGCATAAGTAAAATACACTCTGGTTTCTGACAGCTCAGTGATAAAAGTAGATGAGATTGATTTAAATTATTAAATTACTCAGAACAACTTTTTTTCCTTTAGTTGTTCTACCCTTGTCCTGTTCCCCATCATGCAAAGTACAAAAAGTGTCAAACTCTTAATTTCAGGATTAAATAAAACCATATTGCTTTCACAGAATGTATTGGGTACTTTCAGACATCAAACACTGGACTATCATATGAAGAACATGTTCCGATTCAGAGCTTGGAGTTAGGTCAGCACAGTGAGGCCAGCCAAGTTTGACTGGCACAAAGCCCACCATAAAGCGTGTTTGGACCACTCTAGGAGTCAGGGAGGATGGCGCACGTCTGTGTGCTCGCCTCTCTGACTCCGAGAGTGGTCCAAACATACATTATGGTGGCACATGTGCCGGCCAAACTTTGCTGGCCAAACTCCAAGTTAGGATTGCGCTTTTAGTGACTAAGAGGTTATAGGCCTTCTAAATTGACTCGTCACTGAATTATATTTATCAGCCTTTTTTGTATAAGAGTTTCTGATAGTGCAAAATTCTATAAATTAAAAAAGTTTCATTTGTTTCCTTTTCTTCCTTATGTTTTTTCATCTGTGCATTTCCCATTCACTTCTCACTTTCCTGCCTTTCTCACCAACCTTTTAAAAGTCCTGCATCCCAGACAAGTTTTGTAACCACCAAACCCTTCCCAGTCATTGATCTGCAGCACAAGGAAACTCCAAGAGCTACTTTCCCACACAAAGGGCCAGAGAAGGAAATAACTTCAGCAGCTCACTTGCCCTTCTTTGTAGGTGCTTCTCTCATACAATATGCTCTGTTAAATATGTGCTTAAACTAGGCAGTAACTGGATTGGGACCACAAGGCAGAGAGGCTTTGACCTTTTCACCCATGCCTGCCCCAGTTCCAGTGATGTCATGCACCCACTACGCACCACTACGCGAGTACCGGTTCCTAGAAGTTGAGCTGGCCCTGCCCACTCGAAGCTGGCCCCTGCTATGGAACAGTTGAAACAAAATATGTATATACACATCTCTAGAAAGCAAAGCAATAGAAGTTAAATCAACACTAACCACAAGCTGCAGTTATTACAAACATGATCACATCCATGGCAACAATCATGACATCACTTCCGGCTTATGATGTCACTTCCGGTGGGCAGACCCCGACAAGTGCCAATCAAAAGTGAGTACCTGTTCCTAAATCATTTGGATGACACCACTGCCCCAGTTCTAACATGGATTAGGGCCTCCTGTGACTGCTATTTGCCATAGGCAAAAGCTCCCATTGCCACCAATGCGGACTTGATTCGTTTAACCCTTGGAAAGAAACACAGTAGGGATGGCCTATACTTTACATCATATGTAAAGTAATAACAGGTTGGCTTTGAATGTTACAGAGTGCATGTCTCTCCATATTAAGTAATCTGTCATCTACACCAGTTGGTTCCCAGCTATGGTATGTGGTTCACAGGTAGTCCATGAGACCCTGAGAAGTACTCTGTGAGGTCTCAGGAAAAAAAAAAAAGATGATTGCCTTAGCATCTCACCAAGCGAGCACTCCCCCCATGGACCACTGAAAGTGTCGGCTATCTAGTAGTCACTCAGGAGACACTCAACCACGGACCACCAATGAGGACAAAGAATAAACAGCCCACAGCTGCAGCCGCCACTGAGGTGTCCGCTTTGGTTGTGGGTGGTCTGTTCTCTACCCTCTCTGGTGGTCTGTGGGGGAGCACTCATTCAGTGAGACACTTCTTCATGGACCACCAGAGAGGGCGAGAGTAGACCACCCACAGGCACAGGTGGCACTTCCAGCATCTCGCCAAGCACTCCCCATGGCCTACTTAATGTAGGTAATGAATCACCTAATGTAATTGCATTGGAGTGGTGGGTTGCATGTGATCCACGACTATTTCAATTTTTGCTTCAGTGATCTTCAGGCTCCTAAAGGTTGAGAACCACTGATCTACATCAATCTCGGATTAAGGGGCAAGAATGTCCTAGCAACTAGTGGAGGAGCAGAATGCTGACTGAGGCAAATGCTCAGCTTCTTTTAAAGCAGCATTCCATTCACAGGACGACATGTTGGCAACTTAAGGTTTTGTAACAAAAACTTATGAGACATCTGAAAGTAACCTAATAGCACCTAGGCTGCAACCTGGGTGTCTGGAGTAAGCTACATAGAACACAGTTGGACTGGCTCCCTGCGAACTCCCATACACTACTATGCTAATAATACCAAAATGCAGGCAATATGCAGCATTTTTTTCTTTTTTAAAAAAAGCAGGATGGTGAAAAGGCATCCTAAATGTAACTTGACTGCAAGCATAAACATCGCGAATGAGGAAAGTTCAGGGAGGCCAGTGCTAAAGCATATTATGTTACAGAGGTTTAAAAATAAGGACCTGAACTGGGTCTGCAGCCAAAGTTGGGGTGAAGCCAAGCGAGTAAATAGGAAATCAGGATCAGCATAGGAGCCATGTGTGGGCTCTAGTCCATGTCCAAGAGTCACAGCACATCAAGATTTAGAAAAAGCATCATGCATCAACAGCCTGATTGCAGAGCCAGAAGCTGGGTCAGGAAGCCATGTCGACAGCCAAAAAGACTGAGCCAGGCTGCAAGGTAATGTCTGGAGCAGAAAGAACTCGGGAATCAGAAAGAAGGGAGGAAAGCCCTGTAGAATTCTCCCCACCAAAGAAGCATGTTCTTCCTAGGCCATCAGTACACTAACCAGACATTTCCTGCCAGAACTTCACAGAGGTGTGGCAACACAGCTAACCAGAAAACATGGCCAGAAAACAAGTGAACTGGCAAAAATCACATGCAAAATCTGTCAGTTTCATGGATCATTGTTTGCCACCTCGGTGGTAGCCAAGTTTTCAATACAAAAGTTAAATTGTCCTCTGAGAGCTGCTTTACATGTTGCAGGAGTAGTGAAGTCATCTTTTGTTTACCCATGAAGTGCAGCTCCTGGGAGGCCAGCAGGAGGTCCAGTTGGCCAAGGGTACCATCACGAGAAGCCAAGAAGCATTGTTGCTGGGTAGGAAGAGAGACTAAAAGTGCAATCCTATACACACTTCCCTGGGAGTAAGTCTCATTGACCTTAGTGGAGCTTACTTCTGAGTGGACACACACAGGCTTGCACTGTGAGTTCTAGGACACAGGGGCAAACAGGACACAGGGTTGAACGGAGTGTGCAGAGAACCAAGGGTTAAACTGAACATTCTGAACGAAATGCAGGGCTCCCAAGTCTGAGGCTTTGTCCTAAAGCAGGTGAGGCGGTGCAGGGTGTGGGGAGAATGGGCAGGTGAGCGAGGCATGAGTATTCCTTCTCCTGCTGATTCTGCTCTGGAATTTCTGGAAAAAAAAATTGAGAATTGACAAGCACAAGCAGAGTTAAATATTCTACCCATAGTTCCTCAAAAGCTGATAATTTCACCACTTTAAAAATAGTCATTTCACACCTAGTTTCTGCAGTCCTGAAGTATAAATAGCTACATATTTTTAAATGTGTGCTCAACATACTGAATTGATTTGCAAGATTTACAGCCTGATCCTATAGGGCTCTACCACTGGCACTACAGCCCAAGGGCTGGCAGTGGGTGTTGCAAATGTGCTATAAGGCACATTTCTGCAACCCTGGAAGTCAGGGCTGGCCTTAAGCCAATGTGACTGATGTCTGCATCGACCCCGCCCTAGTGGGCCCCACCCTGTTTCTTCTTGCTGACTGCTTCTGCGCCTGGAGTTCATTTTTTCCCCAGCCACCCATTTCCCTTTTAAATTTCCCCTTTACGGCAGATAAAGGGGAATTGGAGCTGCAAGCTTGAAGGCAATTGACTGCTTCTGCACTTGGAGTGCAGTTTTTCCTCAACCGCCATTTCTCATTTAAGGCTCTAACCCGGCTGCACCCAACTGCAAGCAGCTGGTTTTCTTGCCCCTTTTCAGGAGAGCAAGAGGCAGCTTGAGGCAAGCCTTTGCAAAGTGGCTGCACAACCAACCCCATCTCCCACCCCACCAGAGCTGAGATTAGATGGGGAAATGGGAGGGCAGCCAACGCTGCCCTGTACTGTAGGTTGGAAGAAAGGCCTGGCACTGGGACTCAGCTGTGCTAGGACCTGCTCCTGAAGGCTGCCAGAGTTTTCAGTCACAAGGAGGAAATTTTAAATCTGGATGAATGCTGGAGAAGTGCTCGGCTCGGGCAGCTACAGCAGCTAACGAAGTAAATAGGCAGTTATTTATTTTAAGAATTTGGTAGACTCCAGTAATGGGGTAGGGTTTTCTGCAGACTCTGCAAGTTCTGCAAAGACTCTCCTTAGGGGAAAAAAAAATGCAAAAGGAATAATCATTCCCCTCTGGAGGTAGGGAGTGCCTATAACACTTACCATGCAACCTAAGTACAGTGTAAATGTTTACCAGTACAGTGTAAATCCCACTGTGTTCAAAAAGGCTTGTATTGCTTCCAGGGAAGCAGACATAGGCTCAAATACAGCAACTGCTCAGGCTAGTTTGGATAACTTTTCTGATTTTATTTTAAATGCCCTCTGTTTTCTTAGGCAATCTGATTTATAGCTTCTTCACCTTTAAAAGTAATGTATAGTAGTTTCTTGCAAACGTGAGGCAGAACTGAATCCTTATTTTGAAGCACTTACTCTAGAGCAGACCCAGCAAACCTTACTCTAATGTAAGAAAACCTCAGAAACAAGAGGTTTGGTGCTTAGGTGCCTTCCAAAGTACAGATAACCGAAGCTTTTTCCAAGGAAAAAGTTTTTGGTTTGAATTCAGGAAGAAACTGAGAGAGAGAGAACTTAATTTTGCATTAAAAAAAGATATGCTTTAGCCAGTAGATGAGTAGCTGGATCCTAGACATGTCTACTCAGAGCTCAAGTATTCAAATATAAAGTCTTTCCAGCCAAAACTGAGTGGCAATTTTTGTTGGAATGCCATAAATTTTTACAACTTGTTTTCAAAACTATCCTTGTCATGAGGACTTTGTAATATGAATCAGTGGGAATCTAACAGATCAACTCTTAATTCTTTTATGTGACATACAGTTGTTTTGAGGGGGGGCCGCTAATTGAATTACAGGTGTTAGGATTACAAGTGTTAACATTGTGATCCCCTGTATGGGGTGGGAGCACACAATATAACCCTCCCTAAGAGTTCACTTGAGACTAAATTACAGTCCTTTTTTTAACTTGGTGGAAGTTACCTGTCTGTGATCCTAAATGTGTACCCACTGGGATCATGGCTGGATTGAAAACATCAGTAAGGGTTGCATGCAGTAGTGTCATTCACAAACGAGCTGCCGGAACGCAAGGCAGGACTTACCGCCTGATTGGCTGCCCGTTCGTGACGCGTCGCTGCCTGCCCGACCGCTGCGCGGGCACCCCTGGCTTCAGAGGGGGTGCCCGCTTGCCTGGGGGGGCGCGCTCAGTGATGTCATGCAGGGGGTACGTGAGTACCGGTTTCTAGGATTACAGCTGGCCCTGCCCATTCGCCCGCCCACTCGTCGACTCCGCCCTCTGCAACGTTTGAATTTCCTGCATGTTTGAGTTGCCTGCATGTTCTCAGAGCCAGGCAGGCAGCGAGTGGAGCCTTTCCTTTCCTTGCCACTGAAAAATGAGTTGCTCTGGGGTTTTAACATGATGCCAGGCCTCCTTAACATGTTCTGGGGGTGCTGTGGAATACTGTTGCAACTGTTGGGTCAGTTTAAAATCATCTGAGGCCTCAAAAAGGGCTTTTTTCATGTCACTTCCTGCCACGACATCACTTCTGGCTTATGATGTCACTTCCGGTGGGCGGGTCCCAACACGTGCCAATCAAAAGTGAGTACCTGTTCTTAAATCATTTAGATGACAGCACTGGGCGCGCTGGGTGCCTAGGCGAGCCGCGCCACCCGGAGGGAGCCCCCGCGGCAGTCGGGCAGGCAGCGACGCATCACGGACTGCCTGTCAATCAAGCGGTAAGTCCCACCTCGCGTTCCGGCAGCTCGTTTGTGAATGACACTACTGGTTGCATGGGAATGAATGTTCCTAGGAGTGGGCTGGATGTGTGTGTTGCATATAGTGGAGTTGTGGTGGTGCCTGGGAAGACAGTGACTTTTTTCAAAAGAGAATTTTGGCAGGTGCAGCTTTTGAAACCTTTCTGTGATGAGTTGCATCTGCTCAAATTCCCTTTTCTATACAATGGTTAAAGGTATAGGCACTGTATCTGGTAAACCTACTTGTAGGGGGTCTTTAAAAATGATTAAGAATAAGAAAAGGAGTATTCAAGTATAGCATCCCTACCTGAAGTAATACTCTGCTTTACCATCTCAGGGTTTGACCACTTCATTCTTCTGCATATGGGAGACTATTGGGAATGGTTGTGTGTCTGCCATACCCCTGGAGCCACCAAGTGGAGGAGGCAGTTATGACTTAGGCAAGCTGACTGCATATGTAGAACCTCTTGGGGAAACTAAGTGCCCTAGGTTGGCACCCCACTCCTGGTACCAATTGTTCTGCCAAATTCCCTGCAGGGCCACACCAAGGGCCTTAATGCCCACACTAGGCTAATTAGTTTCCCCACCGAGCAGCCTCAGAGATAGGCAAGAGGGAGGGGGTTCAGTCACCCACTGGGCCTCCTCTCTTCCAGCAGCTTTGCTTGGGATCACTGGCTGGTCAGCCTCCTCCAGACTGCCCTCATCACTGGCTTAGCACCAAAACTACTTTAAGTCTAACACCAACAAACCCCACCACCAAACAATAGGCAGTCCGCTTGCCTAAGCCATAACTGCCTCCTCCACTTGGTGGCGCCAGGGGCGTGGCAGACATACAACAATTCCCAATAGTCTCCCAAAACAACCTTACCTTAGCCAGTTCCTCAGTCTTTCAGGCAGTCATCCAGCACTCCATCAATCCAGCACCTCTCTGGTGCCACCCTCTAGCTCCTCATCCAGCACCTTCCCAGGTCCCTTTTCTCCCCCTCCTGCCTCCAGCTTTATACTGAGGCCAGCCAATCAGTGGGCAGGCTTTAATTAATCAGCCATACCCATCTGTGCCTGTGCTAACCTCCCTTGAGAGCCAGAGCCCTTATCAGCCTGCAGCTGTGCTCCCCAGCCTTGGGGGTTAACCTTGTAATCCCTGGTTTATTTGGACAAGGGGCCACAGGGGCGGATCTATTTGAAAGGGCGCCCATGGCGCCCAATGAAAACGCGCCCCTAGGGGCACGCAACGTCATGACGTCACATCGTGACATCATGACATAGCGCCCCGTCCCTTCTAAGAGGCGCGTTCTGTTCGCTGCCGCCGGCCCTTTAAGGCTGGCACGAGCAAACAGAAAGAACGCGGCCGGGGCGCCGCGTTCTGTTCGCTGCCGTTGGCCTTAAAGGGCCGGTGGCAGCGAACAAGACGCGGTGCCCCAGCCGCGTTCTGTTCGCTCCTGCCAGCTCTTTAAGGCCGGCACGAGCGAACAGAAAGAACGCGGCCAGGGCGCCGCGTTGTGTTAGCTCCTGCCGGCTCTTTAAGGCCGGCACAAGTGAACAGAAAGAACAGGGGGTGCGCGGCGGCGTGCAATGTTGTGGGGGCGAGGGCCCAGGGGCGCCAAACAGCACCCCCCCTGAAGAATGGCGCCCATGGCTCGTGCCATGGGCTGCCACAGGTTATTTTCGCCTCTGAGGGGCCATTGCTGATACCATTCCCTATCTCCTCGGGGTATCTCCTGCCTTTTCCAATACATACCCCACCCTCTTTTATTGGATTTTCTTTATTTAATGGGGGGGGTACATGGTTAATGACTGTGGCAGCATCTGCTGACATTGTACTACTCATCTAGTACACTTTTAAAGCAATCATAATTATAATGTAAACTTCGAACAAAAAACATAACACTAATTGCTCTTGTTTTTAATGATCTAGACCAGTGGTTCTCAAACTTTTTAGCACCTGAACCCGCTTTGTAGAATGACAATCAGTCCAGGAAGTGATGTCATGGCTGGAAGTGCCATCATTGTGACACCAGAGCCTGTGGCTTTCTTGAGAACGCAGCGTACAGTAGTTGGATTATTTCTCAGCCATTTTTCAATAGCAAAGTAAATCAGAAAGAAAAAAAGCCTATTTACAACCTTGGCACAAGCAAAACAACCATGCAGCCCTCCCCCTTTCCAGCAGCCCCTCTTCCCATATTTTCAGTAATGACTGCTCTAGGTGCTTTGCAACTCTCCTGGAATTGGTTCATGACCTACTGGCGGGTCCTGACCCACAATTTGGGAAAAACTGATCTGAACAATAGTGAAAACATGCTCAGTCAAGATTGTATCAGTTTTGCCTACATTAGATTCTGTTTTCATGATTTAAGTTTACTAGCTTCATTTTGGGAGCTTGTTTTGGATTTTCCTGCCATGTCCCTTAACATAAGGCAGACATTTTGAAAAGAGGAGCATTAAAAAAGCAGTGTTATCAAACAGTGGCATTGACCTTTCCTTTCATGCTCTCTCCTCTCTCTCCCTCTCCTGTTCTTTCTCACAGGGTTTTTCTCTCTCACTAACCTCCTACCCCACTTTTATGTCCCTCCGCATTTGGAGCACCTCTCAGGAATTCTCTTGCCCAGCTAAAAATTTTCCAGAACATTCCATCCCTCAGCCAGTCTCTGCCTCCCCAGCATTCCATGACAGCTCCCTTCTTTCCCTGACAGAGGCTGGCAGACAAAGAGCACTATCAATTTTAATTAACAAAAATAAAATCCTAATTACTGAAATTATGAGAAAACCCAGACTGAGCTATATGCTAACGGAGCTTAAAATTATGCACATCACATACACACCACACACTCATTCTATGAAAGTGTTTCTGTAAAGGGGGAAAAGAAATCAAATCAGTACATGAAAATTCTTAGCTTTTAAACAGCACATTTCAATTATTCAAAACATTTAAGGGCACAATCCTAAACAACTTTTCAGGATGGGCATAGTTGTGTCAATAGCCATGTGCTGCATTCTGCAGTGGAATAGTTGTCATGGAGGCTCCTCAAAGTAAAGGAATGTTTGTTCCCTTACCTCAGAGCTGCATTGCCCTTATCCAGGTGCTGGAAAGTTGGTTAGGATTGCGTCCTTAATAACTGAGACAATGTATTAGGAGAGGTAAATCAGTGCTATTATCCCCGTATTGCAGCTGAGGGGCTGACTAAACTCACCCAATGAAATTGTCACATTGGAACCAAGGAATTCTTGGGTCAGAGTTCTCACAACTCTGAAAGGTAACAATCAACCAAAGTTAATGATTTCATATTTCTGATTTTTTTTTAATGGTTAATCTTATATATTGTAGGTATGATCTATCTTGAGCAATGTGCTTTGGAAAGGCAATATGGATTAAAAAAAAGAAATACAAAGTTAAATTGTCACCACATATCACAAAGTGAAAAAGATGCATGCATAATTGTTACATATGGGTACCTACATGCATTTCACACTTTTCCTCCTGTGGAACTGTTTTTCAGTATCAAAATAAGCACCATCACGTGTGAAGGAGCCCTTATTATGAATTTATATACCGCTTTTCATTTTGAAAAAATGTCCCAAAGCAGTTATGTAGCAAAATAAATAAATGATTCCCAGCTTCTAAAGGGCTCACAATGAAAAAACACACACCATTTTTTTAAAAAAGAGACACTGGAAAAGACACTATGCTCAGGTGTTATAAGACAGTTGTTCTTCCCTTTCTAAATATAAGTGTACCACCAGTTAAAAAGAAGGGCATACTGGACACATTTTCAAAATGCAAGGAAGGAAATGTTATGTTAGGAGCGGACCTCTGAGGAGGAGAAAGAAAAGTCAGAGCAAAGGGCAGGCACACATGTGTTGTGATGCTGCCTCAGGCATTTAAGGGGAGGCAGCAGATTCACATGCACAAAAGGGAAAAAAAATGAATCGGGAAGCCTTTGTGTACTCTGGAGTGACACATCCCATAAGAAAGGATTGCTTCTGTTCTGATGTAGTTTTTAAAAATGTAATAGCACTTTAGCAGCACCTAGTGGTACATTAAGTGAAGAACACATTTCCAAAAATCCCAAAGCAGTAACTGTGGTACCATCAACGACGAGTCATGGGGTGTGCGGACTAGGATCCCATTCTATCCAACTTTCCAGCACTGATGTAGCACGTGCTGCATCCTGTGGTGGAGGGACAGTCACAGAGGCCTCCTTAAGGTAAAGGAATGTTACTTTGTTCCCTTTTGTTGGGGCTCCATTGCTTCTGCGTCGGTGCTAGAAAGTTGGATAGGATTAGGCCCCAACAGACTTACCATAACATGAGAGTTTTGGGGGTAAAGCCAACTTTGTCAGACCCACAAAGTCATCTAGAGCCCAGTCCTAAGCTGGAGTTAGGCTGGCACAGTTAGGCCAGCAAAGTTTGGCTGGCACAAGGGCCACCATAAAGTTTGGACCACTTTTTGAGTCAGAGAGGCCAGCACACAGATGTGCACCATTCTCCCTGACTCCAGGAGTGGTCCAAACATACTTTATGGTGGCCCTTGTGCCAGCCAAACTTTGCTGGCCTAACTCCAGGGTAGGATAGAGCCCCTAGAAAGGTTATAGGTAGAGATGGGAGAAAACAGCGATAATGAAATAAATAAAAACATGTAACATTGCTTTCTGCACTTCTCATGTTTGTAAAAAAAAGCAACACCCAAAATCTGTTTTAAAAAGTTTATTTGTTTTTTAATATTTAATGGGGACACATGGTAATGACTGTGGCTGCACCTGTTCAGCGTGATTTTTTTAAAAATCCCAGTAAATACTCACACTCAAATGTCTGTATCACTGCTACAATTGTAAAAGTGAAAAAGCCCTGTTGTTCAGTGGTGCAGTCATACCTGCTTTGCAGGTGCAGGTTCCCAGCTTCAATCCTTGCGGTTGCCGAGGTAGGTCAAAGAAAGACCCTTACCTGAAACCCTCACTGCCAACCTAGCCTTGGCCAAAGGTGGCACATATAGGAATGGCTCCAATGATCTCATAAGAAGGTTTTTCCTCAGTTATCCCAGTTCCAAGTCACAAAGGGTTTTCAAGGCCAGCTCCCAGCATAGCAGTGTATCAAGGTCATTTGGCACCGAGGGCCCATAAATTTTTGGCAACCTCACCCCCCATGACAAAATTATTTTCATTAATACAGGTTGATTATCCCTTATCTGGACTGCTTGGTACGGGAAGGTGTCCGGATTTTGGAAAAACTGTATAAATGTAATGAGAATTGCTTCCTCTTTTCATTGTTACCCATTTGGGTGTCTGCTGGCCTCTAGGACGTTTTTCAATAATGGCACACACCACAGAGCAGAGAATAGAACTTACAGCCATTACGTGGGAATGAGCACAAAACCTTCTTTCTATATTTCTTTTTAAGTCTGGGCCAAAGATGTCTAGATTTTGGAATAGTTTGGATTCTGGATGTCCAGGTAAGGGTTGATCTACCTATGGTCATGACATGAATAATAGTAATGTTCACTATCTGCACTTCTTCTTTGGACATTTTCTTTTAACTTTGTATACAGGTTCTGAACCCATGGATTTGGGCCCACCCCAGATCTTCCAAATCTAACCAGAGGCTGCATGCGGCCTCCCCGGCCCTCAGATTGCCTGTTTCAGATGAAAAAAATGTTACTTCCAGTTTCTTGGTGGAAACAGGAAGTGACATTTCTATCCCCTGATAAAGCATTCTGAAGCCCAGGGATATTCAGAATGCCTTATAAAG
Source organism: Lerista edwardsae (assembly GCA_029204185.1). NCBI lineage: Eukaryota > Metazoa > Chordata > Lepidosauria > Squamata > Scincidae > Lerista > Lerista edwardsae. The sequence goes on along the minus strand of JAJKFI010000189.1, from coordinate 597,368 downwards.
GCATAAAAACCTCACTTGAGGTTTCCACTGAGAAACCAGAAATAACGTTTTTATTAGGCCAGGGAGGCCAAACACTCAAATGATCCTGTGGATGGGACCAGAGTCCAGGCCTGGTCAGGTTCAAAGGGTCCTGGTGGCCGAAATCCATGGGTTCCAATATCTGCAGATTTCTGTATCTGCAGCCACTTGAGCAGAGGCCTGACAGAATTGAATTGCTGAGCCTCCATAACCACATGGGTTGCCGCATTCCGCACTAGTTGTGGTTTCCAGAAGCCACACATAAGAGCGTCAAAGAATCTTACTCTTCTATTGGCATTCCATTGACCCAGAATGTCACAAACGTGCTATAGAGCACATTTGCAACTACTTAGGAGTTGGATGTGCCAACGGAATGGCCGGTGCCAGCCCACTGGCTCTGCATTTGGAGCCAGGGCTGCCAGCAGAGGTGAGAGTTGTGCTGGGCAGCAGAAGGATCTTTTGGAGGTGGGGAGATAGCATTTCTGGGTGAAGGAGGGCAGCATGGGGGTAGATTGGGCCCAGGAAGGAGGCAGGATCGGCAAAGCCTCCTCTGCATATCAATCAATCAATCATCAATCAATCACTAGTATTTATATACCGCTTTTCAACACAAAGTTCACAAAGCGGTTTACAGGTAAATAGTAATAATAAAGCTAAATGGCTCCCTGTCCCAAAAGGGCTCACAATCTAAAAGAATGGAGAACACCACCAGCAACAGCCACGAGAAAGACATTGTGCTGGGGTGAAGAGGGACAATTGCTCTCCCCCTGCTAAATATAAGAGGACACCACTTGAAAAAGTGCCTCTTGCCCAGTTAGCAGGGGTTCTAACCTAGCCTCTCTCCTAGGTTATATCCTAGCCTCTCTCCTGGAACAGGCAACCTTACATGGGCCATGTGGACATCTGCCAGGTAAACAGGTGGCAAAGATCCAAGCCTTCACATAATCTGCACTTGATACAGCACAGGCCATGCTGTCTGGCTGCACTAGCACTGGTTAGGATTGGGCTGCGACTTCAAGATTGGATTAATACGCTCTAAATAGGGCTGCCCTTGAAAACCATGCAGAATACAGCAGCCAGGATGGTTGCTGGAGCTAGATGGTTTGACTCTGTTGGATGGCTGCTCATTTGTTTCCAGGCCCAATTCAAGGTGCTAGTTTTGACCCTTAGTCCTTCATGGTTCAGGGCCAGGGTATCTAATGGAACTCCTTCACCCACATATTCTGGCCAATCCTCCTAGTTCATCTGGGAGGGGGGCCTTCCTGCAAATGCCGCCTTTCTCCCAAGTGAGGGGGGATGGTAGCCTTCTTGGTAGTGGTGCCACAACTATGCAACTCCCTACCGGGGAAACTAAGCTCTACCACCTCCCTCATGCCATTTCAGCAAGGACCCCCAACGTTTTTGTTCTGCCTAGTATTGTATGTCTCCTGGGCCTCTGCAGCAGTACCTGGATTGTAAATAGTTTGCCCTCCTCCAATGGATACATTTTATTGTTACATTATATATTTTTTATTTCTTTTATTGTGAGCTGCCTTGAGCATCTATCTTGGCATCTTTTAAATAAATTTAGTTTTAGGAGGGCTTTGTTTTGTCTACTTATGTTAACTCTTTACAATTTATCTTAGCTCTTTCACATTAGTTAAAATTATAAGACTATGGGGCATAAAGGAATATCCCTCTTGGTTTATTTCTGAGGCAACTGTTTTTCATTAGCTTTCTTTCACTAGTTATCTAATTTGTTAGAGAAGTTCTAGTTTACTTAGCACTCCTAGCTCTTGAATTTTTCTTCACTGTAGCACTTTCACATTAGTTAAAACGTTAAGATTTTTGTTTAACAAGGGCTATATTGTCTACTATTATCCTTTGAATATTTTGATTTAGTCATAGGTTGGAATGGTCATAGGTTTCTTACATTACTTAAAATCGTAAGACTTTTATGAAGTTTGTATCCTTTCATTGTTTCTTCAAGATCACAATTCAATCTCTTACATTAGTTAGAATTACAGGCATGCCCTGGTATCTGCAGGTGTTGCGTTCTGGACCCCACCAGTGGGGACTTTTTAAAGATAGGGAAGCATCAGTGATTTCCTGCACAAGGTTAAAAAAAGAGGTTTGTTTAATGTTCCCTTATCTTTTTAATAGGAGTCCCAGTATTCATAGATAACTGAAACCATGGATACCAAATCAGTGGATACTGGGCCACACCTGTATATTATTATTTAGCCAGAATCATGTCACATTGGAACAGTGAAATAATCCCCCATTCTTGGAATGAAGAATGTTAGATAATGGTAGGAGGAGGTCCAGTACACTTCTGTGGCAGAGCAAGGTACTCCTGAGACAAGGTTAGTAAATCCAATTCCTTTTGTTAGATGACACCCATTTCTTTCTAATGTGAATAAATTCTAATTTGTCCTTAACACACAGACGTGTGTTTGTGTTCATATGCATATCTGCATATAGACACCACTTTTTCCCCCTTAAACGGTCACTACACACTCTGATAAATGTTTAGCTGCACTTTTATTCATGAGTAAAAGCAAGAGAACAAATAAATTACTTATTAACAGTTCTCAGACATCAAGTCTACATGTTCAAGGTGAAACTGAACTATGATTAGATAAGTAAAAGCACCTGCTTCCATCTCTAAAATAGCACCTATAGAAAGCACTGCCTGTGTCTGGAAAAATGTTACGGCAGTGAAAGGCTTCTCCCTCTCAAAAAACTCACCAGCAAGCAAGCAGCCACTTAATAAAAATGTAAAGGCAATGATTTAGTTTACCATTCGTAAAATAAAATCTCATGTGGAATTGCTGGTAAATATTGTTTTAAATATATAGTAGTAAAGCCTTAAGGAAACAGAGCGCGTGCGCACCTCCCTGCCCACACACAGACACACATCAAGAAATATAAAATTCCAAGTCTTTATTTCATGTTCCTAGGGGGAAAAAAATCAGGATCTCCTTGAGCAACAATAAGTACATAAAGACTGCACACACTTTATTTTTAAATCTTTATATGCTGGTTATTAAATTATTGCATATGCATTTACACCAATACAATGTAGTCACTGCACCTTTCAGTAGTATTCCATGCATTCACTTCTTAGTTCTCCAACTAATCTAACATTGCTTCTAGAACTGGCCTTCAACTTGGGCTCAGGACTCCATTCATTAATGCTTATGTATTAACTAAAAAGAGATTTATTTTAAGTGATTATGGACATCTGGGTTTACGACTCTTTCACAGTTTCCGGCGATCCAAAATTTGGGTTATAAAATGGGTTTAAGATCTCCCACTTCTTGTTTAGTAAGACATGAGGCAAACAACATTTTAGCATTGCCATTTCCACATTCATCACTCCCAAAGTGACCAATTTTAACCCAATATGTTCTGGAACAACAAGCGACTGAATTAAAAAGCCAGAGGACAAATGAATGAATTTATAAATAAAAATCTCTCAAGCACTTTCCGATAGCAGCCCTGGCTACCACACATTATTTTTTAGAGTAATAAAACATATTGCTAAACCCAACAATATCAGGTGAACAAATCGTAATAGTTCTTTACTTGATCCTATTATCCTCTTTAATATAGAAAGCTCCAACACAAATCTAGTTTTATACAATTAAATTAAAAATACTTCATGATTGGCCCAACTACATATTTTGGTCTCAATACTTTAAATATTAAATGCTCCATAAAAAATATACACTTCAACAACATGGTTCTACCAGTTGCTTTTTGCAGCAGGCTACATATTTAAAACCATGCAATTCAGTGCTCAGTCTTATCTAAATGACAAAAATATACATACACTTGCTGCATTTCCACCACTAACATTCCATTATTACAGGCTGATGACATCTAAATGCTTAGAAAGGATTTGAAATTACTTTTATGAATGCAAGATCTCTCTTCTTATATTAAATCATACAGATAAGCATAATCTTGTTCCTGTTCTTACAAAATCTACTTCCGACCTTTTATATTGGCAGTATAGTTATATTTGACCATATGTATGTTTAGTCATTCAGGCATTAGGATACTTGCTTGAATGCATTTTTAGCTTAACACTGACCCCCAGTGGACAGTCAGGCTAATGAAGTTTGCAGCAAAGAGAATCAGAGAAAAGAATTACACCTCAAGATTTAACTGGGAAGCTCAATCATGATCTGCTAACACCAAAAGGTGGGATGGGGAGGAAAAGCAAAATATTCCAAATTAGTTAAGGAGACCAAGTTATAATCCTAAAAACACTTAAATCAGTGGGTCAGTCTCAACCAAATCCATGGCATTCATTTCCAAATAAGCTAGTTAAGACTGGGCAGCACATTTCATTGTTCAAGCTAGTAGAGTTACTCCAAAAACCTAATTGGAGAATTGTAAACTCATGCAAGAGATCTGAACATTATAAGCAATTCACACTTCCATGATTAACCTATGAAGGTTTCTCTAATGTTAATCTTTCCAGATTTCACCTTACTCTATTCAGCAAAGCACAGGTCTGACGAGCTTGCTGGTGTTTTTATAGAAATAAAATAACCAGAAATAACCAACCCGCATGAGATAATCTGATAAGCAGAAGCAAAAAGATCCTGTGCCAACTTGGATCTTTGAAAGCAACCCCCCCCCATGTTTCTGCAATTTGGGGTGCAACTTCAGCAAGTGACTAGCTGCTGGGAACATTTTGTTTGGGCTTCGCAATGCACGCTACCAAAGCTGAGGTGATTCAGACTTAAGAAACAGAGTTTTCCAGCCTGGTCATTTTGAGGTAGAGTACCTGCCAGCTATGGTTTGACAGGAACAGTGTCACTCAGGACAGTTCCATGGATATTACCTGGCAGGGACTAATGTGAATTCTTGGGTTAGCAAATGCAGCATGCAGCCCAAACCACCACATTTTGTCAGGTTTCCTGCCAAAGAAGTTAGGCACAAATGCACTTAAGGTTCTAGACTTCTAGAAAGGGTTGTTGCACTAAAGGCGGTATTTCCCAGGTACTGTACAGTATGTATCTGATCTCTCAGCAGTTTCTGCAGTGGATCTGAAACCTAATTTGCAGACACAGAATCAAGATGGAATAAAATACTATTGATATGCTTTAAAAAATGCTGAACTTTGTTAGATTTTCCAAGTCACAATGATAATAGCATAAAATGTATGTTCTGGGAAACAAAGTCACCCACAAACTTGCTTAGCGTAGGTTTAACAGATCCAACCTTAACGTAGGCTGGATCTATTAATGACTGAAGTACAAGGAGACACAATCAGAAGCAGTTAAGGTGAGAAGTAGTAACAGATGAGAGTACATATAAATTGCTTTTTCTGCCATGCATGCACTTGACTGAATAAATACACAACTACAATTGAGTATTCCAATTTTTCCAAATGTTTTGACATTAGTACAAAACTATATAAATTATAAGAATGCCTGCTCTAGATTTTAGGGTGTAAATCACTGAAAAATTAGTATAAGAAAGTGTTACAAATTATTCAAAAAAGAGGTAAGAAAGTGTCAAAGATGTCATTAAACATACAAAGTTATGATTTAGATTGTGCATAGAAACGCATTCATCAAAAGTACAAATATCATACATAATTAGACAATTATGACTACTTGTATGTAGATAATGCAAGCTTAGAAGAGTAAGATTGCTTTATATCTGTATTCAAAATAAAGATTTTCAGTTTTAAATAATGCCAAATAATGCCAAATGGAAAAAAATCCTAGAAAAACAGATGCTACAAATGCTGAATATAGCTTTTTAAATATATTTAGAAAGAGTCTACAAATTTATTTTGACGGTTACAAGTTTGAATTGAAAGGATTCTGTAGAACCGCAAAGATACAAACACCTGTGTAAACTTTTCTTCTTAGGAAGCATTAAGAGTATTCTAGAAAGAGAGATTTGAAAAAGACATGTACTAACTTCTTACATTACAAGATGATGTTTTCATGGGTACATCAGACAAGCAAGTTCATGCTTCTCCATGAATACAATATCAATTTTGCTGCCTGCGTTTTGCTGATCTCATTTTTTCAAATCGTGATTCCATCTCTTCCAGGACTTTGGGTGTGTACCGTACAACCAGCTTAACTTTTCCTTGAGCTGCTTTTAGCAGTTCTACAGCTTTTTCATGGTGCTCCCCTTCAACACTCTGGAATGAATAAAAAATGAGCATCCTATTAGCAAATGGCAAAAGTCACTCTTATATTCCAGTATTCCGTTGTTCATACAGAGTGACTATTTGACTTGTTTTAAAAGTTTGAGTTTATCCTTGGAAAAGTCATTAGCTCATGGGAAAGCCAGATTTTCCGTCTGCTTTATTTATCATGCAAAATCCATTTCAAGTACCGACCAACTCCAGTATCTTCAGGGTCTGCTCCTGAACCATTCCCCCCTTGAGATTCCAAAATCTGCAGATACCAGGGCCACTATTTCAATGCCTTAAAAATTGGGCGTGTGTAAGTGTGCCAAAATCACATTTCTTACCTTGGTGCAGTAAAACCATGTGGCTTCCTAGCCTCTCAGGGCTAAAAATAGCACAAATTCTGGGTCTCCCTGCATCTGTAAATACTGCATTCAGCCACTAAATGTGCTGATGTGGTATACATTGATGCAGGGAAACCTGGAAGTGTGTCTTTTGAGCTACTTCTGGTCCTGAGAGGCTAGGAAGTTTCTGGTCCTGAGAAGCTGCGCAATGGTAAGGAATGCATTTAAAGGCGCATCTAAATGGCAACCCGTTTAACCTACTTAAATGGCAGTTACTTAAATGCCAGATACGCAGATACAGAAGTTGCACCTGTAGTTAATCGTTTTAACCAAGTAAACGCTGATGTTATTATATTCCTTGTTTTGATCAATACAGTAACTTCACATCTATTTGTGTTAACTCTTTACACAATAAAAACCTTTAATTGTAAAGTACTGTCAGCCTGGGAAGAGGCGAAATGGCCCTTCAGAGTGTGCTTGGTCACTCCTAGAAGCGATTTCCATGGAAGCGGGAATGGGCACTGGGTGGGGGGGGGCAGCATCACAACCCAACATCCCCCAGCGCATGGGGCATTTGTCCCCCTTCCCCCACCTCAGGTATGCTACGATTCTCAGGGCAGTGAATAAGAAACAGGATCTCTGACTGTTCCAATGTGCAATCCCTGGAGTTAGGCTGGCACAGTTAGACCAGCAAAGTTTGACCGGCACAAGGGACACTGTAAAGCACGTTTGGATCATTCTCGGAGGATAATGCACATCTGTGTGCTGGATTCTCTGACTCTGAGAGTGGTTTAAACATACTTTAAGGTGTTCCTCGTGCCAGCCAAACTTTGCTGGCCCAAATGTACCGGCCTAACTCCAGGTTAGGATTGCACCCTTATTATTATACAGCTTCATCTTGTTTAGATCAAGCAGCTCAGGGTAACATGCATGGTATTATCCCATTGTATCTTTACAGCAACCTCATGAAATATGTCAGGCCACTTACTGCCTCTCCCTAGAAGGGTTGAAATATCTATGATCCAATTCCCCCAATGTGCATCAAGGCACTAGCTTCATTTATTAATTCATTTACATTTTTAATTCATTAATTAATTCATTTAATACATTTTTTTCTCACTAAATCACATGCCTGTATTCTAACTAGTGATTTACAAAGGGACATCTCATCACACTCACTTCATAATAATGTCCTATAGCAGTGGTTCCCAAACTGTGGGTCATGACACAATTACATGTGGGTTGCAAACCACCCAGAGCAGCTATATTGAAAATATGGGATGGAATGCTGGAAATGGGGAGGGCTGTGTGGTTGTTTTGCTTGGGTCAAGTTTGTAAACAGCCTTTTTTCTTTCTGATTCATTATTGGAAAATGGCTGAGAAATAATCTAACTCATTGCTGCATTCTCAGGAAAGCAGCAGGTTCTGGCATCACAATGATGGCACTTCCAGCCATGACATCACTTCTGGTGGGTTCCAGACAGATTGTCATTCTAAAAAGTAGGTCCCGATGCTAAAACGTTTGAGAACCACTGTCCTATAGTTTTAATTATCATTTGTAAAGGAGAATGGAAAACCACATTTCAGACTGCAAAGTACACAAGACTGAACAATTAATGTCCCCTCAATGCCCTCAAGTGGGCACAAATAGCTACTACAAGTGGAAGTTAAATTCCATCCCTACCACTCCGTTTACAGATAGAAGCTGGTCTCCACGCTTCAATCCCCCGTGTCTATCAGCAATACCACCTGGGATAATTCGGGATATATAGATTGGAGAATTTTGCTCTTTGCCGCCCATGATGTTGAATCCAAGCCCTTCTTCTGTTTTTGGTAGTTCAACAACTCTGGGATGGGAATGACCTTCACTGGCAGCAAAGGCAGCAACAGTGGCCTGTAAAACAAAGAAACTCTTTTCCACAGCTCATAAAGCACCCACCCTAACACCAAATGTGTCAAAATAATGTGCAAAACCAAATACCTTTGTGTGAATGAATGAATGAAAGGGGAGCAATTTTTAACAGGAAGATGCATTGGTAGGCATTTGTTTTGATCAGGTGACCCTTTTGCATACTTCTAGACTAGGGGTGGCAAACCGTGGCATGTAAGTGGCTTTTTGACATACATGAAACTTATAAAAATAAGTTGGATTATCTTTTTTTGCATTGCAATTAATACAAAGGTAAATAAAACATTTTCAAGCTTTATAATTATTTATCAGATATAAATAATATATCCGCAGATATAAACTGCAAGTCCACTGGATTAAAACACAGGTTTAATGCTCATGGTGAGAGCATTTAAATGGCTAATTTTAGTGATAAATTTGAGTCAGGAATTAAAGAAACTTCAGATCAGAAAAGATTATAGAGGAATTGTGCTGGAGAATCAGTAATTAATTGTTCAAGTTGATGCCAACAATGTTAGTTTTAGAAAGTGTGGTTGTGTTGCAAGCAATTAGTGGTTTGTTTATGCAATACTGGGCACTGTAGTTTGGTCGCGTTGCTAAGGTGATTCACAATAATAAGGATTACTGAATTTAGCGATATTTGAGCCAACGGCGTATCAACACCAGTCACGATTGGACATGTATGAATCCATCTGGATGCCATTCCTTGAAAAAGAATTTATTCGCTCTTGAAGTGTGCAATTTTTATTTTTAACGCCAATGTTTGATAGCCTGCACATCCTTTTTTTGTCACTATACATTTGTGTTGTAATTTTAATATGTACAGTTTTTGTTTGTTTGTATGTTATGATAAAAATTTTTTTAAGGAGACTCATGAGACTTCTACTAGCAGTAAATAGCCTAATAATTGTTGAAATTTTTGTGTCATAAAAATGGTACGATAAAACTATAATTTTGTAAGTATCTGATTAAAATATCTCTGATTTTATTGGTTTACATATTGTCCTCCCTGTTTTGACCAGATATTTACTAAGACAAATAAAGATTAAACAGTTGTTTTTACCCTTTATGATTTTTTAAATAAGTACTACATACAGTACATGAATAAATATTATATACATGCATTTAATATTTATGTAAAATTTTTATACCAAAAAGGGCATGTTTAAAAAGTGTGTGTATTATTTGTTCTTGTCTTCCTGCTCTCAAACTTCTGAAGTTTATCATATGTAACTCTTATGTTAAGCAAGTTCAACCATGCCATTCTAAATGTCTGACTCATTCAACCATTTGTTTCACATTGTAAATAAGTCTGGAACCAATCTCCCCCTCCCCATTATTAAAAAGCACTGCTCTAGACCCAGCACACTACTGACTCAGACCTTTCCATAGCTGTACTCTGACATTTTCAAGACATTTTCACATTTTAATATCTCTTCCTTTTGTTACTACAAGATAACCTTTCAGGTTTTTAACAGGGCTCTTACCTTGGCCGTAGCATTAGCTCGCACTTCGGGGCTACTGCTGATGTCCACAGTCTCATATACATGCTCATATACCTTTAGAACACAAAACAGATACAAGACTGATCAGCTGCAAATACACAGAGCCATAAAAATATTTCTAAACTTCTGCAGAAGACAGACTAGCTGGTTTTGCAAGCTAATTTAACTGAAATTGTACCATTGTTGAGCTCCTACCGATATTGGCTGTCTTCCTATTTTACAGGTATACCATTTTACATTTAATACATCAGGGAATGTGCTTTCTGCCATTCACTGCATTTATTCAAAAACGCTTACCTCCCTTACTGCATTACAGAATTCACTTTGAAGGACTCTTTGCAAAGCCTGTAGTTTCTGTGGTGGTACCTCTCCACTCCTTTGTAATTTTTCCAGTAATTCAATAGCCCGACAGATGTCTGGAGAAAGACAGAAAGAATACCAGGAAGTAAGTTTCACTTAGAAGGCATTATTGGCTGCCAAGGAAATAAAAAACAATCTTATTGGAATCACACACAGACCATTGCTTTGTAAATCAGCTTCAGTATCCCGTCTCAGTCATTAAGATGTAAGCCTGCTTCCCCAATAGCTTGCTTTCATTAGCATCAGGTTGTTGATTTGGTGAGAATGATCCACAAGGGCCCACGCAAGTGGTCAGGTCACTTAACTGTTCCCTCAGTCATGTGGACGCCTTTCATGGCAAAGTGGCTACCACATAGTTACAATGCCTCCATGTTTTCTGCAGCAGGAAAACACCGTTTCAGTTTAACTCTTCAAGATTTTTGTTGACAGGCTTTTCAGCCTGATGCCCCTCAGTGACAAAATAAAAGCACAGGCCAAATATCAGTTTTCTGCATCAATATGACTCCAAGAACATTTAATGCACTGTGTGTCCCAATGAGATGTGAGGTTCCTTGCACACTGGTTAGTTTCTTTTGTTAGCTTCTTAACAACTACAGATTGTATAAGGGGAGAAACTCTGGCAGTTGACAGATATAGAACCCTGTTTTAAAATTTCATGACTGCCAGACACACATACCATCTTACACAGTAGCAAAAGTCACATATTCTGTTCAGTGTTGGAGGAGCTTGCATGGAGCAAACACTTCACAGACACACATTCTTTAACTTCCCCTCTGTTGTCAATTTAATATTTTGGAAAATAAGTGCTACCACAATCAAGTACAGTACTTACTCAAACACCCAAAAATACATCAAGGGCCCAATCCTATCCAACTTTCTGGTGCCAATGCAGCTGCAATGCACCCCAAGGTAAGCAAATAAATATTCCCTTACCTTGAGAATGCCTTCATGATTTCACCACCATCACCACAAAATGCAGCACACAGCCCATTGGGATGGCAACATCAGAACTGGAAAATTGGATAAGACTTGGCTCTAAATAGGTTATTATTATTTATTTAATTGAAGAATGTATACCCCACCTTTCCCATGCCAAAGCAAATGTCCAAGGTGGCTTACAGAGAACAAAGTACAATGTAACCTCAATAAGTAAGAAAATCATCATTCAAACGAGGCCCCATAGTAAACCCTGGGATTGTCAAGGCTCACCTTTCAAAGCTGGGAGAGGATTTGGGCAGAATGTTTTTGCAAACTTATTCATAAAAACAGAGCTCCAAGTTTTCTTCTGTATCTGGCATAAAATGACCCATTAGCAAGTAACTGCCTGATTTTACCATTGAACAGAAATAATTAAGTCCTCTCTCTTCTTGCTTCTGTTACCCATCAAAACAGAACAAAAATATTTCCCAGTGCTTTGAAGATTAGAAATCAAAACACAAAGACTGTGTATGACAAAGGGAAGAGCCAGCAGCTGAGGAGTTCAAGTGTTATATTCGTGCAAATATTGTTTAATTTACCTTGAGTGACTGAGAAGCAAAGGACAAAGTGTTCTCCAGTATAAAGATGGAGGTTACAATAAAGCCACTATAATGAGTGCCAGAAGTTCAAAAGGCAGAAGTGGCAGACTGTCTTTCAAAAATTAGGACAAGATGTGGACTGAAGGTTTAAAGACAAAATTAACCTTTTACACCAGTTTCTACCAATCATGAAGAACAGAGTAGTTAAACAGAACCAGGGGACATCCGCTAAAACTGAGGGTTGGGAGAGTTAAAACAGATAAAGGAAGTACTTTTTTTACCCAGCGGGTAGTTAATCTGTGGAACTCTTTGCCACAGGAGGTGGTGATGGCATCTGGTCTGGATGCCTTTAAGAGGGGATTGGATGGATTTCTGGAGGAAAGGCTATAGGCAATGATGGATTGTGCAACCTCCTTACAAAGGTGGTGGGCTACTTCAGAGTACCGGGTGCAAGGGAGTGGCAACAGGATGCAAGCATCTTGTTGTCTCATGCCTCCCTGGGGCACCTGGTGGGCTGCTGTGAGATACAGGAGGCTGGACTAGATGGGCCTTTGGCCTGATCCAGCAGGGCTCTTCTTATGTTCTTATGTAGAGTACTTCCAATGAAGAGAGACATTATACTAGCTTGCTCAGGGACTATATCTATTTCTAAAATATCAGACAAAAATGTTGCTTTCACTTGCAATTTGTCCTGAGCACAAATAGGAAGGAAACAAATAAGATTTTACCTAACAAAACAAAGAATTTTCAAAGGAAGCAAAACACAACATTTTAGTAAAATGGGGGGGCACTCTGTGCTTCCCTATCACTGGTGACTTGTTATGTTCCAAGGCATTTTTGGGGGGAACCATGCATGTACAAAAGAAAAGATGCTTCCGAGTCTTGAGATTTCACATGAGGGGTTTAAGGGCTGAACAGCAGCTACCCATCTCCATGTTGGGCTAAGTCTGAATTAAATGTTAATGTGGATCAAGCTATCCCTTGCAGGAGGCAGTGATAAACCTGCAGCAATATCAAACAGCATGAATGACGCAACATGACCTCATTCCATAACTAATAAAGAGGTCAATGATCAAGTGCTACTACTCTCATCCTCAGCCATTGCTGCAATACACCAGATTTTAACTATTTGATTTTTCATTAGCTGAGCTGTTCTCTTGCAAAATGAAGGGAATTTTTTTTTTGAGAGCTTGAGACATTGTTCCTGTGAAAATGGAAGATGCAATAAAATTCAGAGTAATTCATTTCTTGGTAAATTGAGATCCTGTTTGAAAAACAATTAAGATAAGAATGAATTGAACAAATGCTTGTTATGTATTTGAAATTGTTGCTATCATTTCAGAGTAGCAATTATTCCAAATTACTTATTGTTGTATCACTACTTTATGAAAATTAAAATCAGAAATAAACTACATTAATTCATTGAAGAGTTTAAAAATGCCCATTCTAGACACAAAACAGATGAATATATTTAATGATTTTTTTTAAAAAAAATCCATAATTCCATATTCTTTGCAACAGAACTGCATGTAGTTCTTGTTTCAGCTAAAGAATGGGGGGAGAGAAAGGATTGGCTTTTGCCTTATAAGATTCAGGGCGCAATCTTAACCTAGTTAGGCTGGCACAGTTAAGCCAGCAAAGTTTGGCTGGCACAAAGACCACTGTAAAGCACGTTTGGACCACTCTTGTAGTCGGATGGCACTTGTCTGTGTGCTGGCCTCTCTGACTCTGAGAGTGGTCCAAGCATACTTTTCAGTGGCCCTTGTGCTGGCCAAACATTGCTGGCCTAATTCCAGGTTAGGATTACAGTGTGATTCCTAGAAAACAGATATGGAATCAAAACACTGCCATAGTTCAGAGAATTTTTTAAAAAAAAAATTAGCCCAGGAAGTCGTATTTCAAAAGACATAAGAAAAATCAACAAAACCCTATCTTTCCTATCTTTTCCCACACAACTAACACGCTTTGTTTTGATGCCGTGACAGAGTGAGCCAGACAGATCATGCTAAAATGGTGATTTACTATAGAACTCTGCCTACTATAGTTAATCCACTGAGAAAACAGCTGCTGTAATGAAATTTCTTTAGGGGAGGGGGTACCAAGAGTAAGCAGCAAGGCCCTGATGTAATTTTCTATGTTGGGACCTTCCTCTTCACGGCAGAATTTCTTGTTTAAGTAATTGAGGGTACAAAATAAAACAGACATAAAACAAAGGGTACAGACATAAAACAAAGACAAACCCAATAGGTTGGGTTGTATTGGCATGCTGTATATATTTTCCAAACTAGGAATTAAGACAGTTTGCCCATTGAAACACTGTATCTATGCCTCTATCTTAAAATCTTTAATACTGTTGTGGTCTATTTGCTACCCTGCCATTCAACAGCAAACAGCGCCTTTCATCAATCAAGTCTGCAACATTGTTTTGACAAGGCCTGAACATAAGCGGCTTTTGCCCCAATTATTTATACAAAACTAACTGCCCCATCCTATTGATGAACAGCGCAGTGGCTCCTACGCTGTGAAAGTGCTATTAAGTGCTCTTTGATACCAGGTGAGTAAGGGGCAGCAGCAGAAGGCCTATGCTGTCCCATGGGCTCCGCGTCCAGCCCTATGGCTGCCAGGGCAGGTGCTGCACCAGGTGGTGGAGGAGGGTGGAATGGAGGGGGTGTTTTGGGTGGGAGGAAGACAGGGAGGGGACGATTCAGGTCCAGGGACTGCAGAGGAGGCCTCTGCCATATCCTAATCCTTGTCCCAGTCCTGAAAGCCCTACATGTACATGGGATTACTAGGTTTGCATCAGCGATTTAGCCAGTGCAGATGCAAGTAACCCTATTGAACAGGCTGAGCTCTACAAGGGAACAAATGCCCCCTTATCCCAACAAGATTTCCGGCCTGCTCAATTTCAGTCCTGAATACATAGTGGTCCCACCGGCCTCACTGCATCAGCACTGAATAGGATTGGGCTGTAAGTAGTCTTAAATTCAAGTACTTCAGCTTAACTATGCAGTTGATGGGAACATACAATTACTACAGCTATTTCCTCTTTCCAGGCAGGCAGTTCTATGTACTGGTTTCCAATTCTCTTTCCCACCACCAAAGCCACTATCAACACTAAGAAATTCTTAGTAATTTTATTTGTTGACAATAGGCACACACTTGCTAATGACAGAAGTCTGGAAATATGCATTACACAGAATGCAAATCATGACCAGGTACTTTCTTTTTCTTTCCCAAAACTGCATGGGTGGAGATGAAATGGAGTGGAACCAGGACAGAGGTAGCTCAGCTCTTCCTCCCACTATAATGTCAATCCCAATCACAGCCCCCACATTCGTGATTTTATTTTGGAAAAAGAGTCAATGGAAGCTTTTTGTCTAATAAAAATAGTTGGGGAGGGGTAGGTGTGATTGAAACCCAAAGTGTGGCAGTAGGAAAGTACAGGCATGCCCTGATATCCACTGATTCAATATTCACAGTTTCAGTTATCCACGGATACCATGGATACTGGGACACCTATTAAAAAGATAGGGAACATTAAACAAAGCTCTTTTCTTTTAATCATATTGCAGCAAAACCACTGATGTTCTCCTGTCTTTAAGAAGGCATCCCCAGCATCAAGTATCCACGGGGGGGGGGGGGAGGGTCCGGAACGGAATATGGGCATGCCTGTATTAAAGTTCTCTCCCCCCACAGCTTCTGCCCCGTTTCATACCTAATCACTATTTGGAAACAAACGCATACAAATCAGAAAACACACAGGGTGCATTCTTCTAATATGTACCGTAGTTTCATCATCACTTGTAGTGTATTGTGTGTACCCTGGAACGACAGCAGGTGCTTTCCCCCCTCCCCCGCTTAGTTAAGCGTGCACAGCTAAGCTCAGGCTCTTTAAATGTTTATATTTAGTTCCGTTTCTTGGCGTTCGTGGTCGGGGGGGCTTCATGTTCTTCATGCCGACAGCAGTAGTTTAGGAGCGAGGAGAAAAACAGGAGGGCGACCACGAAAGAACGACCACAGGAAGACCACAGATCCTGGCAGGGAAAGGTGCGCAGAGGCTGCTGACGAGCCGCGAGCCACAAGTGCGGGGGAGGGCGCAGCTGAGGAGCGCTTGGTGGGAGAAACACGCGGCTTAGGCCGGATAAGCTCCCCACCCCGCGGCTTAGCAAATACTTTCGGGGACGCTCCAGCCGGCAAGGGGCTTTTCCTCGGTCACGGGTCTTTCGCAACACCACCGGAGGCTGAAATCGGCTGCAAAACACTTCGGGGCTTCTCTCCGTCTCTCTCTCTCTGAGCGCGCGCACCCCGCGCCTCCAGTCCTGCTCTCCGCGCGACCCACTTTCCCGCCCTCGCTCCCCTTCGCTTCACCTCTCTCCAGCCGCACAGGCTCTCCCAGCGCCGCCATCTTCTCCAGCTTTCAGCCGCTCTTAGGGAAATGACGCCTCGGCAGGAGCGGCGCTGCCGAAAGGACGTGCGAAGGAAGAGGAGGGCGACGGGGCAGCTCCGCCCTCGGCTTCCACCAGCTCCGCGCGCCTGCTCTCTCCCCTCGCGCTAAGCTCCTTAGCGGGCTCCTGCGCGCCGCAGAGCAAGACTGTGCTGTGTGTGGTTGTTTAGGTGTGCACGTTGTTTACTTAACTTGGGAAGTTCCTCCCGGGCTCAGTGGCGCTGGCTCGTCAAAGAACGTGGCCGTGGCTGAAGGTGGGCGGCCGTTGGAGCGCTTGTGCTTATTCCGGTTCAGAATCGGGTCTTCTCTTGCTCTGTTACAGGCGACTGTGTTCGTAACCTGCAGCAAAGACAAGTGGGCTGGGGGCCGGGCGACCAGACACCCTCTTTTTCCAGGACATGTCCTACATTTCAGCCTGCTGCCCTGGGTAAATTTCACAATGTCCTACATTTCAAGACAGACTGGGGGTGCCAGCGTTTAGAGGGGATGCCCACGTTTCTGCTTTGTGTGTTTGTCCTTTGTTCATTCGTTGGGTTGCATTAAAGGAGGACAAGACACCCAAAAATCAATCTATGTGAGTTTTTAGCTTTTATGTCGTAACGTCCTACATTCTTCTTAAATGTCCTACATTTTGGAGTGCTGTGTCCTCCTTTGTAGTCATGGCAGTTGGTCACCCTGGCTGGGGGCACCTCGGGAACTATGTTATCCTAGCATGCACATCCAGGGGTCTAGAACAGAGTCTTCCTTCATAAGATTATCTCTTCCTTTCTCCTGGTGTATACAGTATATGCAGTGGTGTCATTCAAATGATTTAGGAACAGGAACTCACTTTTGATTGGCACTTGTCGGGAACCCGGAACCAGCCACGGAGCCCGTTAGGATCCGGAACGCCTGTTCTGGTCCGTTCCCCCTGAATGACATCACTGAGTATATGCCTACTTCAGTGGTTCCCACACTGTGGGTTGGGACCCACCAGTGGGTCACGAGTCAATTTCAAGTGCGTTGCAAAGTACCTAGAGCAGCCGTATTGAAAATGTGGGAAGATGGGATGCTGGAAAGGGGAAAGGCTGTGTGGTTGTTTTGCTTGTGTCAGGGATGTAAATAGGCTTTTTTTCTGATTCACTTTGCTGTTGGAAAATGACTGAGAAATAACCCAATTTATTGCTGCATTCCTGCATTCTCAGGAAAGCAGCAGGCTCTTGTGTCACAAAGATGGCACTTCTGGCCATGACATCACTTCTGGTGGGTCCCAGACAGAAAGTCATCCTAAAAAGTGGGTCCCAGTGCTAGAGAACCACTGGCCTGCTTACTGAGGAATGGGCAGGCAGCTAAATCATGTCATCATAAGGAACAGGCAGACAAACAAAGGCTGAGCAATGCAAGAAATGTGAAACACTCTCAAAAATAAGATGTAGTGACCCAATCCCAGCTGGTGATGCCATGACAAAGCGACATGAATACTCAGTGGTGTTCCTACAGGAGGGTCAAAACGCTAAGTCTTCCAGAAGCCTGTGCTCCTGTGTAACACAGTCACTCTCCCTTGTCTTCAGATCCATTAGCAGCTCAGAGAAGTGGCTCGGAGGCTTTTTATTTCTCTCAAGCTGCGAATGGCTCTGGATGTAAGGGGGAGGCGCCATGTTACACAGGAGCTCAGGCTTCTGCAAGACAGTGTTTGCCCCACCCTAGGAGCACCACTGAATACTGTTCATAAGAAAGGCAAACACTTTGTGTAGTTTGCTGACAGCAAACAGTCTCCATTCACTTCTGTCAACTGGGCAGGCTTATGAATGATGTCAAATTTAGGAGTGTCCTGCTAGTGTCTCCCTTTGAAATCTTTCCTATTGAAGACAGGGCACATTTTCAAGTTTTATAGAATGGACAGATTGAGGAGATTGAAATGCTCCCCTGGAGCTGTTTTCAATGGGACAGAACTCTCACAGAGTATGCATAGCACTGCAGCATTGAAGTCTTTTCAGACGGTGTTTCTGCCATGTGCTCATTCACCTCTCGTTTCTTAAAACAGTACAAGGATGCAGTGATCTTTTATAAGTAGTATTATGCTCTGCCTTGCCTTCATGCTTGCCCATGGAATAAAGCAATTATTCCACAAGCCAGGGGCTGGGCCACCAGCAAATATTTTCTCGTTCAAGTGATATACTGTATTTCATTGGTAACACCTGAAAGGAGTAGGGCTTTATGGAAGCATGAGGGGTCCAATTTCATGCTTTTAAAATGTATTTTTTTTCCCAATTTGTGGAAATAGCTTTTGCAACTCTGGAAAAAAACACAAACATTGAAAAATCTCTGAATGCCACATGCAAGGGTGTGGTTATAGAATACAAGATACAGATATTTTCTTATCTTAAGTAATCCTTGAGACATCTGGTGGACCACTGTGAGATACAGGAAGCTGGACTAGATGGGCCCTTGGCCTGATCAAACTTCCTTCTTATTTCTTATGCTAGAACCATGTGCATTAAATAACCCTGTGGGCAAGTCAGTTGCATACACTAGGCTCCCTCTCAGAGCAACTCAGTGGGATGCTGATTAAATGGATCCCTGCCTGTACAGTTCGGAAAATTACATATTTGCATGCTGTGAGGTTACAAAATAAAAAGCAGCTCCCATGTCACTGATGGTTCCTGTGAAATCATCTGCCTGGCCAGTTTTGGGATAGGAAATTGAGAAACTTGTGCTTGACCACTGGTTCGTCTTGGAGAGACAGTAACAAGCAAATGTACCAAATGCATAAACAGAATACTTCTACACTACAGAAAAGCCCTGTTATTCACTGCATCTGAGCCTTCATGCAACATAGAGTTCGGGCACAGCTGACTTAGCTCCTCTGCCCATCCAAATTCTCAGAAGCATGGAATATTGGGATTGGTATAAATGGAAGAGACCAAGCATAGAACAGGATAGACTTGATCTTGTAACATCTATTCCTACATCTTGTAACATCTTGATCTTGTAACATCTATTCGGTTTTCTGAACCGATTCTGCTTTCTTTCCAGGATGAAACATAGAGATGTTATTATTCTGCAATCTTAATTCCCCAACCGCAAAACTGGAATGTGAATAACTTAAAACAGTTTGAAAGGAAGGTACAGTATTGACTACACTTTATATGCTAAGAACATAGCCATTATGGGCCAGTAGACAGTTTGACCTGAGCCAGCTCTATACAATTTAGGTTCTACTCACTAGGTAGTTCTGAGTAAGTCTTTGTCTAAGCTTTAGTTTCATCTATGAAGTGAATATAATAGTAACCTACCTTGCAGATGAAAACACTTTTCACATTAAAAAGTAAAAGATATTATTCTCAACGAGAAGCACTAAAAAGTAAACAAACAAGCCTTTTTCTGAAAAAAGAAAGATGCAAAACTAACATTCAAAAAATAGAAATGTAGCGTGCAATATATCAAATGCATTTCATCTACAGACAGTTCTCATTATCTGCTGGGGTTAGGTTCCTAGAAATCCTAGCAGATAGCAAATACGTAGATAATGAATCATTGACCCAATGGGATAAATTGGGTTAGGTGCAAAGGGTACCCTAGGGAGGGAAAGGGGTAGCTTATCTGCCAGCTGAAGAGTCCAGCAGATACCCTCAGGAAGCCAGCAGTAGGAAGTGCCAGAAGATCTCTGAATGCTGCAGAGACCTTCCACAGGCTGCAAGGACCTTCAGACTGGCACTTGTGACCTGCACAGACCCCATTAAAATAGCTGGCAGAAGCTTCCACTAGCTACTTTAACAGGGTCATTGCTGGTTGCAGGTGCCATTCTGCAGCCTCCAGAAGGTCTTTGCATAGTGGATGATGAGAACAGTGGTGCAGATGACAAGAACAGAGACATGGATAACAGTGGTGGCAGCAATTCTGCCCTTTGCAGATAAGTGAATTTGCAGATAGCAAATTCTCATATAAAGAGAACTGACTATAGTTGTATTCTTCAAGAGCAAGAGTCTTGCACAATCTTACAAAACTGTTTTATTGCAAAAATCAGAGGATGTTATAATCTGGTCTCCTGTTTTCTTCCCTGTATTCTGATTTACAGCACAGTCCTCTGCGTGTTTACTTAGACTAGAGGTAAGTCCCAGTGTGCTCCATAGGATTTACCCTCATGTAATTATGCGTAGGATTGCAGCCTTAATGTGTGTCCCACTTTTATGGTAATCTGAAAAGAAGGCAATGCAATAGTATTGGCAGGTCTTAAATGAAGAAGGTGTAGGAGGGAAATCCTGCCTTCCCTGAAGTCTCTTTCAGTATTGTCCTTCTACAGGCCAAATACACAAGGCTGACCTGATGAAGTACAAACAAAATCTGGCATTTCTAGTTATTCACAGTCACATTCCTGGCCCTGCAGCCGCCCTGGGGTCAGGTTCATGTACTGCTGCCCCCCATACTGCCATGGCTCCCTGACCTACCTAAACGTAACAGAGCCTTGTGTAACATCCCCTGCTGTCCAAAAGTTTTCTAATGCCTTCGAACAGCATTTACTCTATATTTCCAGTTCCTTGGCGGGTGGAGTGATTGTGGTGGAGGTGGTTGTGCCACCCTTAAAGGGCTAGGCGGTGGCGGCGCTTGGGGCTTTTGCCCCGCCTCAGACAATGGCAGGACCACCACTGGTTATTCAAGATTCTGTGCCTTTGGAACATAGAAAGCTGCCTTATACCAAGTCAAACCACTGGCCTGTCCAGATCAGTATTGTTTACATGATTGGTAGCAACTGTCCAGGGTTTCAGGTAGAGATAATTCCTAGCCCTATCTAGAAACGCCTGGGAATAAACTGGAACCGTTGACATGCAAAGCAAGTGTTTCATCTCTGAACTATGGTGTTTCATCTCCAGTGTCCTTTTGCAGTTACATATCAGATAAAACTGAAGCAGGTGAAGATATCCCTGTAGCTTCATTTTCATGCTGGCAAAAACTTCCAAAATAGATTGCTGCCTCTTATTCCAGTATTGAAGGTGTTGCGTCTCTGTCAATTAAAAAAGATGGCAGTCCTAGTAGTTTTCACATGTATTTTATGTAGGCGAGACGTTTCTTATTTTTCTTCCCTTCAGTGTTTCATGTAGTCATGTGTTAATATCTCATTGTTCTGTAGAGCAGATGTTTTCATTCTTTGTATGGTAGGCAGATGAGCTGCTTTACACATTCCCATTCCAAATGGCTCTCTGGAACTGTCGCACACACATCCCAACAACAAACCCACAAACCCAAACCACTATCCTTTTGAAAAACTGGTTGCCTAAGGCTGTAATCTTATTCATACTTACTAGTCCCATTAATTCAATGGGACTTCCTTTCAAGTAAAGATACATAGGATAAGGCTGCACATCTGCCACCCAAGCAAAAGATGCTTTCTGCCAAGCCTGAACCCATCTTATCCGGATGCACTCCCTAGGGAATACAATGCCTATGCCCTCAAAACACGCAGCCTGACCCTGTGTGCCTTCTGGTTGCATGCACGATGTGTTCTTTTGTGTGTGTTTTCATCTGTCATCAATTTAATCTAAGTGTGGGGTGAGTCCAATCTGGATTGTTAAAGCGATCAAAGCATGGGGTACAAGCAGGACAAACCCATGGCATTCCTTTTTTTTTTATTTAATGGAAATGGTTGTGGAGTGGGATTTGCTTGCAGGGCATATACTTATGTGATGTTAATTTCATCCTGAAGTATTTGCTTTGAAAGCAAGTGGTTCGACTTAATAAATGACCACTACTAGCCATTATACACAGAGAGATACCCTGTTTCTGGGATTCATTTTAAGGTTGTCACTCCCTTTCTTGTGTGATGGAGGATTCTGCTGTTCGCATTTCAATGAGATGTTCAAAAATGGAGGAATTTATGTCGGTGAACAAAGTCAAATCACAAACACGTTTTTAGTTAAAAACTGCTAGGGCTGAAAATGCTGTAAAATGTCCATCTAATATAATCCAGATGTTTGCAGTTTATGGTGTTGTTGCATGAACTAACTGCTGGTGAGTTTTTGGTTATGGTAAATGTCAATTTCAGGAACCTTCAGCTGGTGTTTGAAGATGTACAGTTAGCCTGAATTGATTCTAAAATGTATGTCCTTGGGCACAGTCCACAAACCACCCAAACATTTCATAGGCTACTTTACAGTAGAATTCATAGCAGAACCAATTCATAGCTGAGGCTTTTATTGTGACCTCAACATGTTGACTTCCAGTGCATCATCCATTAACAGATATATCCCTCTGCACCTCAGACTGACTGTATCATGAATTCTCTTCATGCCAGCACAAACACAAGATACCTACATTTGTGCTAGAGTCCTCTCTTCTCATGAGGTGGCCAAAATATTTGAGCTTCAATTTCAGTAGTTGTCCTTCCAAGGAGCAATCAGGCTTTCTGTAGGATTGCCCGATTGGGTCTCCTTACAGTCCAGAAGACTCTTGAGTTTTCTCCAACACCGTAATTCAAAAGCATCTATTCTTCGGCGCTCTGCCTTTTCTTATGGTCCAGCTCTCACATCCATACATTGCTACTGGGAAAACCATAGCTTTGACTATGCAAACCTTTGTTGGCAGGGTGAGTTGTCTAGGTTCGCCATACCTTTCCTCCCAAAAAGCAAATGTCTTTTAATTTCATGGCTGCAATCACCATCTGTGGTGATCTTGGAGCCCAGGAAAATAAACTCTGTCACTGTTTCCATTTCTTCCCCTTCTATTTGCCAGGAAGTGATGGGAGTGGTTGCCATGATCTTAGTTTTTTTGTTGAGCTTCAAGCCCATTTTTGCGCTTTTCTCTTTTACCCTCATCAGAAGGTTCTTTAGGTCTTCCTCATTTTCTGCCATTAGAGTGGTATTGTCTGCATATCTGAGGTTGTTGATATTTCTCCCAGCAATCTTGATTCCTACTTGTGAATCATCCAGCCCAGCCTTTCTCATGATGTACTCCACATATCTATATATATAAAAATGAACGTGGCCGGATGTGTGGGTTTGTTTGTATGTTCTGAATAGGCTTCTCAACGCTTGGACCGATCGGGCCGAAACTTGGCATGTATATACCTTGTATACCTGGCGACAAACACTGCGGGGGTCAGACCCCCCTAGAACCCCCGGGGGTGGGAGTACGGGGGGTCCCCACGCGAAAACGGTCAGAAACGGCCAAAATTGGAGTCAAATCCACAGTTTTTGGGGCCGCCGAGATGAGCTGTGACGCTCCCGATGCAGTTGGGGTCTGGGTTTAGCCCCCCCCACGTGGGGGGCAAGAAGGGGTGCGAAACACAACATCCGCCATGCCCTGCTGGAACGCCTGGACCAATTGCCACCAAACTTGGCATGCGGAAGCCTAGCAGCGTGGCCACAAATACTGTGGGCGTATTTGGGGGTGGGGGTACGTGGGGGTCCCCGCGTGAGAATGGTCGAAAATGGCCAAAATCGGTGTCAAATCCATAGGGGTCGCCGGGACGAGTGGCGATGCTCCCGATGCCGTTGGAGTCTGGGTTCAGCCCCCCCTTGGCGTGGGGTGTGAGAAGGGGGGCGAGACAAAACGTCCACCATGCCCTGCTGGAACGCCTGGACCGATAGACACAAAACTTGGCATGCGTACACCGTGTGGCCTGACGACAAACACTGCGGTGGTCAGACCCCCCTAGCGCCCCCGGGGGTGGGGGTGTGTGGGGGTCCTCGCATGAAAATGGTCAAAAATGGCCGAAATCAGTGTCAAATCCATAGTTTCCGGGGTCGCTGGGACGCGTGCCGACGCTCCCGACGCTGTGCGAGTTCAGCTTCACCCCCCCTCGGCGTGGGGGGGCAGGAAGGGGTGCGAAACACAACATCCGCCGTGCCCTGCTGGAACGCCTGGACCGATCGACACGAAACGTGGCACACATACACCTTGTGGCCTGGCCACAAACACTGCAGGGGTCGGGGGCCCCTAGCACCCCCGGGGGTGGGGGGATGTGGGGGTCCCCGTGTGAAAATGGTCAAAAATGGACAAAGTCGGTGTCGAGTCCATAGTTTCTGGGGTCGCCGGGACGAGTGGCGACGCTCCCCACGCTGTGCGAGTTCAGGTTCACCCCCCCTCGGCATGGGGAGCAGGAAGGCGTGCGAGACACAACATCCGCCGTACCCTGCTGGGACGCCTGGACCGAGCGACACGAAACTTGGCACGCATACACCTTGTGGCCTGATGACAAACACTGCAGGGGTCAGACCCCCCTAGCGCCGACGCGGGGAGCCCCAAGTGAAAATGGTCGAAAATGGCCAAAATCGGCGTCGAGTCCATAGTTTCCAGGGTTGCCGGACCGAACGGCGATGCTCCTGACACCGTTGAAGTCCGGGTTCGCCCCCCCCTCGGCGTGGGGTGCACGACGGGGTGCAAGACACGATATCTGCCTTGCCCTGCTGCCACGCCTGGAGCGATGTCCACCAGACTTGGCATGCGCGTGCCTTCCAGCCTGGCAACAGACACTCTGGGGGGGGATCCCCCTAGCGCCCCGGGGGGGCCCATGGCCCCCATGTGAAAATGGTCAGAAATGGATGAGATCGTCCTCGGTTCTGTAGTTTCTGGGCTCACCGAGGCCAACAGCGACGCTGTGGGATTTCGGGTCCGCACCCCCCAATGTGGGGGACGGGAAGGGGTGCGATACAAGATCTCCACCATGCCCCACTGTGACGCCTGGAGCAATTGGCGCCAGACTCGGCATGCGTATGCCTTGTGGCCTGACGACAGACACTGTGGGGGTCAGGCCCCGGGGCCCCCGGGGGTGGGGGTGCGCAGGGGGCCCCAGGTGAAAATGGTCGAAAACGCCCGAAATTGGGAGATGGCTCAGGGATGGGTCAGAGAGGGCAGATATAAACACCCGGGTGATGTCGGGTACATAAAAGCTAGTAAGTTAAATAAGCAGGGTGACAGTATATAGCCTTGTCGTACTCTTTTCCCAATTTTAAACCAATCGGTTGTTCCATGTCCGGTTCTAACTGTTGCTTCCTGACCTGCATACAGTTTTCTCAGAAGACAGATAAGGTGGTCTGATACTCCCATCTCTTCAAGAACTTGCCACGATTTGTTGTGATCCACACAATCAAAGACGTCAATGAAGCAGAAGTAGATGTTTTTCTGGAACTCTCTTGCTTTCTCCATAATTCAGCGAGTTTTGGCCATTTGTTCTCTAGTTCCTCTGCCTCTTCGAAAACCAGCTTGTACTTCTGATAGTTCTCGATTCACATACAGCTGAAGCCTAGCTTGTAGAATTTTGAGCATCACCTTGCTAGCATGTGAAATGAGCTCAGTTGTGCGGTAGTTCGAACAGTCTTTGACATTGCCTTCTTTGGGATTGGAATATAAACCAATCTTTTCCAGTCTTGTGGCCACTGCTGAGTTTTCCAAATTTGCTGGCAAATGGAGTGCAGCACTTTGACAGCATCATCGTTTAAGATTTTGAGTAACTCAGCTGGAATGCTGTCACCTCCACTAGCTTTGTTGTTAGTGATGCTTCCTAAAGCCCACTTGACTTCACGCTCCAGGATGTCAGGTTTGAGTTCAGTGACCACACCATTGTGGTTATCAGGAACATTAAGATCTGCCTTATATAGTTCCTCTGTGTATATTCTTGCCACCTCTTCTTAATCTCATCTGCTTCTGTTAGGTCCTTGCCGTTCTTGTACTTTATCATGCCAACCTTAGCGTGAAATAGTCCTTTGATATCTCCAATTTTCTTGAAAAGATCTCTAGTCTTTCCCATTCTATTGTTTTCCTCTATTTCTTTGCATTGGTCGTTTAAGAAGGCCTTCCTATCTCTCCTTTCTGTTCTCTGGAAATCTGCATTCAGTTGGGTATATCTTAATTGGAAAAGTAGTCTATTTTAATTTCTGGGAAATATCCTAAACACCTAAATGTGGTGTTTTGTGTTTTTATCTAGATATTTTCACACCAAGAGGTGGTGTTTTATGTTTTTATGCATTCTTAACAAAAAAACAACAACCCACTCCTACCTATGATAACCCTTTTCAATTCTTGTGTAATCTACCATCTCCCTGATCCACTGAATGGAGGAATTAGGAATGCTGACATTATACTCACACTTGCCAGAATGCAATCTTTTCCCTGTTCATGCAGGGAGGTGGAAATCCTTGGCAACCAGATGAGATACCCAAAGACGATTTTTTCATAACTGTCTTTGCAATGTGGACATCAGTACTTCTTTACTTTTTCAGTCGACTTGTCAGTAGTTCAACATGCCTGCCCTGCATCTCAATTATATACTGGTCTCAATTATATACTGGTTCAACCTTTTGGTAGGTTTTTTAGGATATGTGTTGAACATTATTCAAAAGAACAGTACACCACTGAAAAACCTAACAGCTTAATATTACAGCACATTAAAACTCATGGTGGTGAAGATATGGTCTCAGTTTTTATTTATAACCTTTTATCTCTTGCAAAGATTAGCACAAGGTTCTGCATTTTTCTTGCATGCACATTCTGAAAGATAAATTGTTGATACCCATTCAGTAGAGGCCACAGATTCGTGCATGCTTTGGAAAGTGCTCTAGGATTTGTCATGCACATGTTTATGAGAACACCTGGCTTCAAGCCACACGGAAGATGTTTGCAATGGTACACATCACAGAAAATGTCTCATAATTAATCTTATGCGTTGATGGATTAGCACGTAAGAAAAACCTAGCATTTTGTTATATGTCACAGAATGCTTCTCTTGATTAATTTTGCACTCAGAGATTGACTGGCGCAAGCTCATTTAAAGAGTTTTCACATTCACTTCTGGCAAGTGTGGGAGTGCACAGCGGACATATGGAAGGACCTTTTTGAGCTTCAGCTGTTGGAATTTATGTCATTATGACGCTTTTCTCCCTTCTGTGCACATAAAAAAATGTGATTGATATGATAAATGTGACTGGTATGATAATACTGACACAGAAGAACTTGCTTATTCCTTGGAGACAGTTCCAAAATGAATTTGGATAGTCACGCCAATTAACTTTCACTTTCAACTGTGTCGCTTATTAACTTTTTATTTATAGAACCACAGATTTTTAGAATTGTAGGACTGCCAATGTATAATCTAAGCCAATATCCTTCCCATGCATACAAAAGCAGGATACCTTAACCCTAAATAATTGCTTCTAGATCCTAGCCTTACGTAGCCCTGAGAGGCCGTCAGGATGATAGGTCTTTGCTCAGGATAGAAAAACTGGGCAAGTAAACATCAACTACCTTGTGAGGAGGAGGAGAAATCCAGACGGATGAAGCTCGAGAAATAAGCTCTGGAAGCTTCAGAAGGACATAATATTAAGATTTTATCTGAAGAGCAGTCTAGGAGGGTGACTCCTGATATGTGAAACGTCTGTGCTTGCAAGATATTTCGACCATAATTAAAATTCTTTTGTTAGGGTTCAGTGTTAAAGATGACATGAACTGGACTTTATTATGAGTAACACATTTCTGGCTTCATTCAAAGCTCAGTTCTCACAACTCCTGGCCAAAAAACACATGAAATCCTAAAATGCATGAATACAATTTTCTTAAAAGTCTGATTGTTACAAAATGCACAGTGCCAATGCACTCTAAAACTGGCTCCGCTCATGCAGAAGAAAATATCTTCCACTATTTCTGGAGCTTGTTAGTTTTCCATATGCCATGTCTTTTTTAACAAGAAGAATGTAAGTTTGAAATAACATTTTCCAACTCTGAGTGAAACTGACCAGGTTTCAAAAGATACAAGATACAGTTATTTAAACTGAAAATTATGTTATTTTACGACCTAATTCTCTGGTTCACTGTATTAAAGCAGCTGCTCAAGATCTGTAATAAGGGTCCATGGACAAGTCAAGAACCTGGGATATCACTATTCATTGGTGCATCTTTCTATGCATCATATTATGCTAATGAGGGCAGGCAGAAGATGAGCATAAGAATCTCCAGCCACCACTCCTTTACACAAAATTTTTTGGTCTAGTGCAGTGTAGTGGCTAACTGTGTGCATTGTAAAAAAATTACAGGGACTGCCCTAATGGAGCTGGTGGGAGCAACTCTGGAGTGCTCAACAATGATTAGGCCCATGTAGCCAGGTCACATGGTAGGGATGCAGGTAGGGATGCCCAGGTTGATAAAACATCCAGACGTTATCAACAAACTCTAGTGCCAGAAGCTGTCTTTTAGCTGAATAACCACACTGCCATACAACTTAGAGGGAGCACTGATGGATAGCGTACTGCTCTTGGAGACTTGTGTTCAAGTTCCTTCCTCTATTCAGGTCACTGTATCACAGCCTTCCTACTTCACAGGGTTGTTGTGAAGTGTGAAAAACAACAACACCCTCATCTCTTTTTCAGTTTACAAGAGATTTTCCACTGTATATAGGAGTATAAAATGAGTGGCCTCTTAGAAGCCTGGTTTAAATATATAAAATTCTATTACTGTTATTGATAATTTCTATTGCAATCTCATGCATCCTCACAAGACCCACGCGAGATAGGTACCTTTTGCACATAGGGTACGGGTGAGTGAGTGTGTGTGTGTGTGTGTGTGTATAGAGAAAGTGATGTAATGAATCCATAGCACTGATAGTGTTTGAGTGTTGAACTTTTCTTAGATCTGTGTTCCAGGGTGCAATCCTAACCTGGAGTTAGGCCGGCACAGTTAGGCCAGCAAAGTTTGTTGGCACAAGCACAGTTGGCACAAAGGATGCCGTAAAGTATGATTGGACCACTCTCGGAGTCAGAGGGGCCAGCACACAGATGTGCGCCATCCTCCCTAACTCCAAGAGTGGTCCAAACACTCTTTACAGTGGCCCTTGTGCCAGCCAAACTTTGTCGGCCTAACTGTGCCAGCCTAACTCCAGGTTAGGATTGTGTCCCAATAGATGTACAACCAACATTTTGTCCACAAGCCTATACTACTTGGACATGGTGAGATCCCTTCTTGATTGTGCATTGTTTTAATGCTTTGATTGATCCGTTGAACCTTTTGCATTTTAGGACTCAGCGCATACTTAGTTGCACAGGCCAAATTCTATCCATTTTAACAAGCAGGTAAGATGTGTGCATGTTCATTGGTATAAGGGCAACTGGTGGATGAATGGCTTGCAAAGACAATTGAACTAGGCTGGCAACAGACAATTGTCTTTATCATCATACCACCTTTTCTGGGTACACTGTTTGTCTCCATTCCCTAGAGTGCTTTGTCCAGATACAACATGTAAAATTTAGGAAAAAATTAATAAAAAGGTAAATTGCCTGATGAACATGCCTGTGAAGGGACTTTGCAAATATACAACAAATGTGCAAACTTAGTCATGCTGTCCCCTCTGCTGACTCAGTCCTTGCTGAGGAAAACCTGTGTTCGTATATTTATAGCGGGTGTTTAATCACAGATCTACATTTAGGTTTTTAAAAAGTAGGATGGCTCATTATCTCTTTTGCCCATGCCACCCTAGCATTTCGGATGTGTTTTCTGTTCAATTTGCATTTCAAGATACATGATACCCACTGCTTGAAATATTCAGTAATTTGGTGTAAGAAGCAAAACGCGTGTACAATTTGCACAGTGCTGTGACCAAAATGACATTTTATTTGTTTTCCCGTTCAAAATGCCAGAAGCAATCACAGCTCACAAGTCTTATCTTTTCCCAAACTATACTTTGACTAATGAATTCTGTGTTTCCTGATTTAATTTTATGTTCATTTGAACAAGGCAAAAAAGGATATAGATTTGATTTAAAATACATTCTTTGCTGAGAATGAGAACATTTTCTTTCAGCTGAAAAATGGGGGAGGTGGTCTTTCCCCTACACTAAATGAAAGGAAATTGTTGTATAATAAAGCATTAACAGTAAACACGCAGGCGCCCATTTAGAATATTGAGAATCACAGGGCCCATTCCTATCCAACTTTCCAGCACTGATTCATTGATCGATTGATTCAGCCGTGTCAATGGGGAATGGTTCATCTTGCAGTGGAGGGTGGGGTCAGTCACTGAGGCCTCCTCAAGGTTAAGGGACTGCATATATTACCACTACATCGGAATTGGAAAGTTGGATATGATTGGTCTCTTTCAAAAAGGGTTTAGTTCTCATCTTAAATTGTATAGATATCTTTTATGGTTTTCTCATTAATGGATACACAATTACCCAAAGAAATGATCTGTAAGCTTCACCTCTTGCCAGGGTTGGGGCTGCCACTGAGGGGAGCAACCTTTTTCTGGGGTTGGTTCTTTGACTACCTTCAAGAGGTTGCTGGAGAGAGTGTTTGTTATTAGACTAGGCCTGAGATTATGGAGGAGAGAGTGTTCCATCATTTTACTGCCTTCTCTGCTGCTTTTGGATGCTCTGTCCTGTCTTTAGTCTCCCCTGGCAAGACTGCATTTGGGGAAATGTTACAGATCTGTACTTTTAACAGGCTGTTACCTATATGCTTTTATGTTATGTATATGCTTTTAATAATGATAATTAAAGGGCCTTGGGTAAGTGTGGATAGAATTTGCAGCTTTTTGGATGTTTGAGGAATTTTTTTAATCATCATGAACTGCTTGGGAGTGTTCTTTATCTTAAACTAGCTGTTTGCGCGTGGCTTCGCCCACGTGGAAATCGGAACGCAGTAAGACTACATCGTAACGCAATAAGATTTCATAAACTGTCACATTCAGTGAACGATGATAAAGTGGAAGACCTGCCGAGTTAGCCTCCCTTAAATACAACTATCTAAGATTCGAGTGGGTGCTGGAATTTTCTCGAACATCATGAGTCCAAGGCATAATGATCTTTAAAAATTTCCAGAAGGTTCTACAGAGTTCTGTTCATCCTATTCGACTAAACTTGGGCTTCCATGTCATCGGGATTGTCACCAATCAGCTTAGCGATCCTGAAAACTATGGATTTGACAGTAATGTTAGTCATTTTGGATGTTTTATTTTTCACCCCTTCTCACGCCCCATGCTGATGGGGGCTGAACTTGGACTGAAACGGCATCATCACTATTCATCTCAGCGACCCCGAAAACTATGGATTCGGCACTAATATTGGTCATTTCCAATTATTTTGACATGTCACCCCGTTCCTACCCCCATCCCTAGACCCCCAATGCTGATGGGGGCTGAACGTGGACTTAAACAGCATCGGGAGTGTCACTGTTATTCTCAGCGACCCTGAAAACTATGGATTCGGCACTAATATCGGTCGTTTTTGATTATTTTGACATATCACCCCCTTCTCACCCCCAGCCCTAGGGTTTCCAGTGGGGCAGGGCAGACGTTTTGTTTCTCATCCCTTCTTGCCCCCCACGCCGAGGGGGGGCCGAACCCAGACTCTGATGGCGTTGGGAGCATCACCGCTCGTCTCAGCAACCCCGGAAACTACAGATTTGACGCTGATCTTGGCCGTTTTCGACCGTTTTCACGTGGGGTCCCCTGCGCACCCCCACCCCTGGGGGTGTTAGGGCGGCCTGACCCACACAGTGTTTGTCACCAGGCCGCAAGGCATGCGGGTGCCAAGATTGGTGCACGTCGCTCCAGGCATTCCAGCAGGGCATGGCGGACGTTTTGTTTTGCATCCCTTCTCACCCCCCATGCCAAGGGGGGGCCAAACCCAGACTCCAGCGGCATTGGGAGTGTTGCTGCTCATCCCGGCGACCCCAGAAACTACAGATTCAATGCCGATTTCAGCCGCTTTCATGCGGGGCCCCCTGCCTACCTAATTAAGTTCCATAGCTTAATTACCTGCTGGGTATAAAAGTATTTCCTTTTATCTGTTTTAACTCTCCCAACACTCAGTTTCAGTGGATGTCCCCTGATTCTGGTATTGTGAGAGAGGGAAAAGAACATCCCTCTATTGACTCTATCCCTTTTGTGCATAATTTTATATGTCTCAATTATGCCCCCCTCAGGCACCTTTTTTCCAGACTGAAGAGCCCCAAACGTTGCAGTCTTCATAAGAGAGGTGCCCCAGCCCCGTAATCATTTTTGTCGCTCTCTCCTGCACCTTTTCCAGCTCTACTATGTCCTTTTTGAGATGTGGTGACCAGAACTGTACACAATACTCTAGATGTGGCCTTACCATTGATTTGTATAATGGCATGATAATATTGGCTGTTTTATTCTCAACCCCTTTTTTAATTATCACAAGCATGGAATTGGCCTTCTTAATTACTGCCACACATTGGGTCGACACCTTTATCGAGTTGTCCACCAGCACCCCAAGATCTCTCTCCTGAGCTGTCACAGACAGCTCAGAACCCATTAGCCTATAGGTGAAGTTTTGATTTTTTTGCCCCAATGTGCATCACTTTACACTTCTCTACATTGAAACACATGTTCCATTTTGCTGCCCATTCCCCCAACTTGGAGTGATCCTTCTGGAGCTCTTCACAATCCCTTCTGGTCTTCACCACCCGGAAAAGTTTTGTGTCATCCGCAAACTTGGCCACCTCGCTACTTATGCCTGTTTCCAGGTCATTTATGAACAAGTTGAAAAGCACCGGCCCCAAGACAGATCCCTGGGGCACTCCGCTTTTCACTCTCCCCATTGTGAAAATTGCCCATTGACTGTTTCCTGGCCCTCAACCAATTCTGAATCCATAAGAGGACCTGCCCTCTTATTCCCTGACTGTGAAGTAGAAAATAGATTCCAATTAAAACTTTCCTTGATTAAGAGCGGAATCCTATACTGTGCTGGATTGGCAAGGCTGGCCGGCCTGTGCCAAATTCAGTGCAGTATTGGGGAGACTGGAGCCTCCCCACGGCAAGAGCACATTCGCGCCCTTACCCTAGGGGAGGCTCCAGCCTCTCCAATGAGCTAGTTAGATCTGTGCCTGCTAAACAGCAGGTGCAGATCCGAGGAGACCGCGCAGCCCAAATTGGGGCCTCACGGCTTTCCAATTGGGCTTAGGATTCAGCCTTATATTGCGTTGACGCTATGGGGCACATAGGATTGCGCTGTGAAACATCCATTTTTAATCAGCATCCTCATTGCAAAGGAAAGTAATACAATGCAATCAGGACAGATCACAACTTCTATCATGGCTTGACTGGCACCTTGCAAAACTAAATGTGAACACAGCTGGGTAAATGCCCCCTGGGTGCCTCCAGGAGCAGCAAAGAATTCAGGAGGACCCCCAAGTTGCAGGCTTGGTCCTGCAGAGGGAGTGCTAGCCTATTGAGAATGATTGGGTTGGAGGAAGGGTGGATTTGGTCTGTAAAGGAGACAGGTTCAGTGGCAGTGATGGCTGCTGAATCCTAACCCCCTTCCTGGGCCCAATCCACTGTCCTGGGTCAAGGTAGGCTTGTGACAGTGATTTTTCTGGTGCAGGTCCTAATGTGAACACCCACCCACCCACACTGGAGTTTTATCCCCCGGTAAGGAAACAAATACATTGGCTGGGGGCGGGGGAATAGATAGGCTCTGAGACACTGAGGAGTTCTCCCTGCTCTGGGGAAGCAGATGAACTAAGCCTTAGACACTCTCCACAGGTGCAATGGTGGCAAAGAAAAACACCTTTGCTGCCATCACCACCCCAGAGTAGGCCCTCAGGCTCTCATCTGTATTTGGTCAGATTCATCACAAATCTTTCTTCACCATTGGTTGAGTCATCTGCCAAGTTTCATTGCTTGCAACTCTGGAAAACCAGAGAACTGCTTTAGCTCTGTGACGGGACAGAGTCTTCTCAGGAGCTATCTGATCTATAGCTTTGTCTGTTTTCTCCTTCCAAGGTCACCCAGAGCTTTTTCCAAGGTCACCCAGAGCTACAATAGGCTGTAGAAGCAAGAAAACCCCCTAGATCCGTATAGTAAGCCTTCTTGCTGGCGTAAGTCCAAGGAGAGGAAATGGGCAGGATGATCTGGGAAAGAAAGAATAGGACCTGGTGTACACTAGTGCCACCGAGGTCCACCCCATTCCTACCCCCAACTCCCCTTGCCCTCCCTGCTCATGATACACCTCCACTGTCAACTTTCCAGCAGTGGCAGATACTTCAGTAGTGGCCCAGAAGTGTAATAGTGGCCTGGCTTCAGCTCCATCATAAAGGCCTTGCTCTGTGAAGGGCCTAGTTCTGGCAGCACAAGTCCCCGTTAAGATTGAGGCCCTAATCTCCATCACCTTAAATTACTCATTACCTTAAATTTAAGGTAATTTAAGTCCACAACAGCCAGGCTGCTCTGGTCAAGTTAGGCTGGTGCAGTGGGGGGCTAGTTGGGAGGGTGGAACAAAGGCAGATCAGGGCAGGGGGAGGGTGTGCCAGTGAGCGGACCAGGCTGAGAGAGAGATGGGAACGGCTTCTGCACTTAGGCCATATCCTAACCACCCCCCTCCTGGGCAGCCCAGTGTTACACTTGGCTGCTCAGATCTGCGCCAGTTATTTTGCAGGTGCAGATCCAAGTAGCCCCATTGGAGTGGCTGGGGCATTATTTACAGTAAGGGGACATAGGTTGTCATGCAGCCACCTCCTACCCTGGATACAGTGCAGGCCAGCTAGCCTGCCTGTTCCAGTCCAGGACAGGATTGGTTATGAACTGGTAGATTTAAGGTAATGTACAATTTAAGGTGTGGGACGTAGTGGGGCAGCGGGTCAAACTGCTGAGCTTCGAGCTTGCTGACCGGAAGGCTGGCAGTTCGAGACTGCGCAACAGAGTGAGCTCCCGTAGCTTGTCCCAGCTCCTGCCAACCTAGCAGTTCGAAAGCACCTAAAAGTGTGAGTAGATAAATAGGTACCACTTCCGTGGGAAGGTAACAGCGTTACGTGCACCTCAGCGTATAGTCATGCTGGCCACATGACCACGGAAGCTTGTCCTTGGACAAATGCCGGCTCTTTGGCTTCGAAACGGAGATGAGCACCGCCCCCTACAGTCGGTCATGACTAGACCATTCGGTCGTGGGGAAACCTTTACAATCTAAGATAATGAGCATAGCCACCTTTTTATACAATTTAAAACACACCCCACCCTTCCACCCACTTGACATCATGTTAGAATGGTGCAATGATCTTACATCAGGTATGTGTGGAAAATGTCTGAATGGTAATTTAATAGGTAGGCAAGTTGTGTGGGAGAAATAAGAAAAACATCTTTTACTTAATAGAAACCATACATCTAGTTAAAGAAAAATACATGTATGATCCCAGGTCCAGGACGTACTCATGAATCCAGTTCTTTCAGAGCAGCACAGGAAGGAACCCTCTTATTGAGCTCCAGGGATACCAATGAATTACTAAGTGGTCCTTGGATGCAGAGTGCCACAGTGAACTTAGAAGTGAAATTTATGCCTGAATACAGCCTATTGTTATGCCTGAGGGAAGCGGCGCTTATATATTGCACTGGAGAGTCCTCATTCCATTGAAAGTATTTGCCTGACCATACTTACTGGGAGCTGCATCCCCAAATATACAAGCAGTCTGGCTTATCTTGCTCCATGTTCTGCCTTGCTTAACAACCTCTTGGGTGTGATGCTACTTCCTATAGCCCACTCACATGTGTTCTGACTTATGCATTGTGAAACTTGCTCTAATTTGTATTTGCTCCAAGAAGCAGTGAAGAAGCACTATCCCATTTTTGAGCAGAATATTAGAATTATTAACACAAGGAAAAGAGAGCTTTGACCTGACATTTTGGTGGCTGATAATTTTTATTTTCCTTTTTAAAGAAAAGGTTATGTTTCTGTAGCTCCATCTGCTCAGTTCCACTCGATTTGCAAGTGATCTGAAGCCTGTAAAAGGGGGGGGGAGGGTTAAATGACTGAAAAAAAAGGAATTCAGAATAATTTGTGTCAGTTATATTGTGAAGCGCTTGAGTCAATAAGCTTGCGAATAAATGAGAAATAAAACAGTGTAATGTAATAAACTGTTTGGGTCTCACATCAAGCAAATAATGGAGGAAATCAAAGAGAGTAACTTTTATTTTAGCACACACCAACTCTGCTTCCTGTTATTTTTCCCATCGCTCAAACCATTTACTGGTATTTATGCAAGACACAGATTTCATTTTCACCCATCAGGGATCATCTTATAGGAGTTCATTGATGCAGCACAATAAAAGCCTCTTAATGGAATTGTCTGCAGAAGCAACAAGCTGCTTCAAATAATGAACTTTCTGTTCTCAGAAAGTAATCTACAATAACTAACTAATGAATGTGCATAATAGAGCATCATCTGGGAAGGGGTGTGGGGCAGTGGATAATCGATCATGGAGTTCTCTTGCCATAGGTTTTTTTCAATCTATCTGCATTATGGGTTGAGAGGGGGTGCATCTTGCAAAACCAGGGTATAGCAACAGGGCTACTTTTTGATGGCATCCTACTTTATAGCTGCAGTCTGTCTCAGGAGTAATGTGCAATTAGCACTTGCTTGCCTTTTTTTTTTTTTTTTGGCCTGTAATTAGCACTTGTTCTAGTAATATATGTCTGTGAGATCTGGACCATAAGGAAGGCAGAGCACAGAAGAATAGATGCTTTTGAATTATGGTGTTGGAGAAGACTCTTGAGAGTCCCCTGGACTGCAAGGAGATCCAACCGGTCAGTCCTCCAGGAAGTCAAGCCTGATTGCTCCCTGGAAGGACAAATCCTGAAGCTGAAGCTCCAATACTTTGGCCACCTCATGAGAAGAGAGGACTCTTTAGAAAAGACCCTCATGCTGGGGAAGATTGAAGGCAAAAGGAGAAGGGGGCGGCAGAGGGTGAGATGGCTAGACAGCGTCACCAAAGCAATGAGCATGAAATTGGGCAAACTCCGGAAGCTAGTGGAGGACAGGGAGGCCTGGCGTGCTGTGGTCCATGGGGTCGCGAAGAGTCGGACACGACTTAGCGACTGAACAACAAGCACTTGTTGGGGGGATCTGAGAGCCCAATCCTATGCATGTCTCCTCAGAAGTAAATACCATTATAGTCAGGCTATATATTCAGGCTACAGTCCTGAATCAGGAAGGAAGGGCTTTAACTCCTTCCTTCCATGGTCCTCATCCAGATTTTCCCTGCATGGATAGTAGCAGCAGTGGCTTTACTTTGATTTTTTAAGGGGCCTGAGCTCCTGTGTGGTGTGGCCCCTCCCCCCCTTGAGAGCCATTCACAGCTTTGTTCTCTGAGCTGCGAATGGCTCTAAAGGCAAGGGGGCAGGGCTGTGTTACCCAGAAGCTCAGGCATCTGAATAGCATCTGCTGGGGCGCAATCTGGATCAGGGCCATAGAGGGATGTAGTTTAAGTGCTAATCCTCCATGTTGTGCTCCTGATCTGCACAAGCTCCTTGGGGCTGCTAATTACGGTTTTAAAAAAGCACAACAGCATTAAAAACATGCTTCTCGTGAGATGTAGTTTGGCCCTGACAGATCCATACTTGGGAGTAAGCCCCACTGAACTCAGTAAACTATGTGAGTAAACATTTAGCCTGCAGTTGTAACCAGAAATGGTTCTGTGCAGATGACCTTTTGTGTGGTGGGGAGCAAAACATACAAGAATGCACATACAGGTGGGGCTTATTTAGCTGCGGATTCAAGGCCCAGTCCCATCCAGGTTTATGGTGCTGATACAGCTGCAACGCAGCCCCAAGGCAAGCAAACAAATGTTTCCTTACTTTGAGAGGGCCTCCCTGACTCCACCTCCACCACAGAATGCAGCACACACAGCCATTGAGACAGCTACATCAGGGCTGGAAAACAATAGGATCTGGTCCTCAGAACCGTCATTTGACTCAGCCTGGGTGCCAAGCTTGTGCTGGCTTCATCTGACCTCCTGGATGTGCCTTCTGGTCAGGGCTGTATTATCCATTAGGCTGAGAAGGCTGGAGCCTAGCGGCCCCACAGGGACCAAGGCCCATCAAGGTGGCATGTCTGGGCATTGACCTAATTCATGGGTCTCCAGATCCAGCCCCTGTGGACTCCCTATCCAGCCTGCAAACTCTCCAGCTGGCAAGAGGCTTGCAAAGGCGAGGCTTGCAGAGCTCCCCAAGAACGACGTGCAGCAAGCCCTGCTTCTGGGGACTGGGCTGGGTTGCACGTGGAGCCTGCATCGCTGGATAGCTTCCATCCAAGCCTGGGGCCGTTTATGAGTTGTGGTCCCCTTCAGAGAACATGACATGCCTAGCTTCTATGGTTTTTGCCCCTCAGATTGCTGCCTGTGTTTCTGCTTTGGGGGTGGGGTGGGGTGGGGTGGGGGGAGCTTCCATACAGGCTTGGATCTGTTTCTGAGGAGAATCCTATGTGTGGCTCAATTGCCTGAGGTTGGGTGTTGACTGAAAAGATGGGCTTGTGTGCGTGTGTGTTCTGTAACAAGGCAATAGATGGGGGAGGAAATGATGCAGTGAGCTGCAGAGGCCTTATTTGTGAGGGGAGGGGAGGAGAACCTTGCCTGCCCGCCTGTCCACCAGGGGCTTCCATTCAGAGTGGCAGGAGCTCTCCTGCAGAGTTTTGGAAGGGGCCCAAAGTACCTGAAAGCCCAGGGGCCTGGCCATGGATTAATATGGCCCTGCTTCTGACCATGTCTGGGATGCTTTCTGATGCCCAGTGAGCCCATGGAATTATAATGTAATTTTACATTATAATGCTCTGTAATTATATCGGTGTGCTGGTCAAAATGTGTTTGTGGGCCAAATGTGGCCAGCAGGCTGGAGAATGTCTGGGTTAGACAGTAGCTAGTGTGCACCTGGATTTTTGCATCCCTGCCATAAGGCACCTCCGTCGCCAGCAATAAGCCGTTACTTGATACCGGCCCCGCATCACCCAGCTGTGGCAACGCAAGGCGGGAAGTGGTGAGTGCACCTGTCACCATCATTGTGGGCTTTTCGGGCAGGGTGGGAGAGTGTTTCTGGGTGGGGAGAGGGGCAGAGCAGGGGTGGGACTGATGGCGACTCTCACCACCAGATTCTATCCTCCATGTTGG
Organism: Lerista edwardsae; assembly: GCA_029204185.1. Classification (NCBI taxonomy): domain Eukaryota; kingdom Metazoa; phylum Chordata; class Lepidosauria; order Squamata; family Scincidae; genus Lerista; species Lerista edwardsae. Next base: position 558,275 of record JAJKFI010000189.1, on the reverse strand, counting down.
GCCATATGGTGCGACATAGAGACCCTCACCTCTGCACTGGCAAAATAGCTGGCGCAGAGGCAAGTAGACCTATTGCCCATCCTGTGCCCTTACTGTGGGGGAAGGGGACAAACGTCCCCTTCTCCTGCGGAGTCTCCTCCAGCTTCCTGGCAGCCAGAGGTGTTCTCAGGGTAAGGGGACATCGATTCCTTTAGCCCAGTGGTATTCAAACCTTTTAGACCGGGACCCACTTTTTAGAATGGCACTTGTGTCGGGACCCACTGAAAGTGATGTCATTAATCTGGAAGCGATGTTGTGGCAGGAAGTGACATCATCAAGCAAGAAGTGCTGTCATTGTAACATAATAAAATGACACTCCTGGAATGCAAATTGGCACTGCAGCAATTATACAACCATGAAATATCCCTGACAGAAAGCAAATTAGGACAAAATATGATGTAAAAGCACTGAACTAAAAACAAAGTTTTAAAAAACCCTCACTTGAAAATTGAAACTGTTAACACTAACAAAAGGAATATAACAAGAGTAAGGTCTGCAGTTTCCAAAATGGCTGCGCCCAGCTTTCCACAACCCACCTGACATCAGGTCCTGACCCACAGTTTGAATAATACTGCTTTAGCCCACGTAGAGCGCGGGCAGCTCAATGGGTCTACTTGGAGTTGCACAAGCTATTTAGCTGGACAGAACTGAGGAGACCTGTGTTCGGCCCCACAGCTCGGGGGTGGGGGGAGGAGATAGGATTCAGTGGCAGCCTCTGCCGCCGTTCCTTTCCCCTTCTGTGACCGACCCACCCAGTTTCACCCCCATCCCGTCTTCCCCTTGCCCTGAACAGTGGTTTATTTATTGCTGGTGGTTCCTTCTGCTCCTCCCACTGGTGCAGAAGTCAGTGCTACTCACTGCCCGCTGGTAGTGAAGCTGTTGTTGGGGCAGCACACAGACCACTGGCGCTGCCCCAGTGTAGGATTGGGCCACCCATCACCTTGAACATTAATCTTATGTTTTAATCCCGAATTCCCAATTTATACCTGGTAAATAATTATAAAGCCTAGCCAACGCATTTTCACAAGCTGCACATCATGTGTCAAAGTGCCGCATGTGGCTCATGAGCTTCAGTGGCTGCCCCGATAGGTGTGCAGTGAAGTGTAGGAAAAATTCACCCTTTAAAGTTGTGAGGCTGTGAGGCAACAGCTCCAGGGACCAGTATCTTGAGGCTTTGATGGAGCTACTAGTTTGTGCATTGGCTCGAACAGTGAGCTGGTACTATATTTTTGAACGACGATTAAACGTTGCTGATTTTTTTTTTAAAAAAAAAACCCTCTGAAACAAAGTGGCAGAAGGATTCTCAGATTTGTGTCTCTTAGAACACAGCCTGTTAACTATGGAAAGAAGAGAGCTTGATTTCATTGTGTTAAAAAAAATCTTTCTGTTGGGATGGATCATTTCTAGTTCATTTTCCACTGACACACACTCCTCAGGAAATGCTGGTTCGGATTCCATATCTAAGCATTTTGAACACAACAGCCCCATTGCACAAGATCACATTACTAGGACTGGGATTGAGGACAAGCAGTTAAACTCTGCATTTTTCAGGTTAAAAACCCTTATCTGTGGGGGGAAAAAAGAAAAAAGAAAGGAAGTGAATCTTGTAAATGGCTGCACTATGAAATTTTGTCTGTCCAGGGAATGTTAACATTTACAACTCAGTGTTTGAGAGGAAAGATTAGAGTACTTTAACTGTAAAGTATGTATTGTTTATATAATTAGGTGTGATATCGTTTTCGGTTATTCTTTCTCCTTTCCCCTCTTTTTTGTTGCTTGAAATGAAGGGAGGATAGGAGACATAACTCAAGTGTCTTATGGGTACTTGTAATGGCGCTGCAGGTTAAACTGCTGAGCTGTTGACTGGAAGGTTGGCAGTTCGAGACCATTCAACGGCATGAGCTCCCATTGCTTGTCCCAGCTCCTGCCAACCTAGCAGTTCAAAAGCATGTAAAAATGCAAGTAGATAAATATGTAGGTAACCGTGTAGGTTCCGTGTGCCTCGGCATATAGTCATGCCAGCCACATGACCATGGAAGCTTCTCCTTGGACAAATGCTGGGTCTTTGGTTTAGAAACAGAGATGAGCACCACCTCCTACAGTCGGACACGACTAGACCATTCGGTCGTGGGGAAACCTTTACCTTTTTTAACGTTGGATTAGTAATATGTTGTATTAGTTTGGGTTAGCAGTAACTTGTAACTGTCTGCTTAACTGGAATCACTGATGGAAGAAGACTGTTGCACACCTCTCTCCTTCTCCAAATTGCTGTTTGTCAGTACTGGAACGTTAGAGCCGGGGTGTCAAACATAAGGCCCAGGGGCCGGATACGGCCTGAGGAGACCCTTTATCTGGCTGTCAGGCTCTCCTAGCGTAAGGTGCTCTCAGCTGCTGAGCTGTGCTGAGGTGTCATTGCTGAAAGGGCAGCCCACTTGATAATTGAGCTCTCCCATATTGTAAAAATACGATCAAGATGTGCTATTATCTCTTTTATTTGCAGCTAATGAGTTCCTAAGTAGGAAAAAGGGCTGATTTCTGGTCATGACTTGCTTAATGACATAACTTACTGCTTAATGACATCACTTCCAGCCCTCAGCAGGCATCATGAATGCTGTTTGACCTGCTGTATGAAATGAGTTTGACACCTCTGCTGTAGAGAATAAAATTACACAGCTTCTCTTCTTTCAGAACACATTTAATTCTCCTGTGAATCGGTCCAAATACCAGTGAAAGTTTTGTAGTGTGGTGCTTAAAGCTGAAGGTGATGTCATGGCTGCATCATCAAACAGGAAAATGTTTAACCCCCATATGACAAAATCAATCAAGTTAAATAAGTAAGGGCACAATCCTAACCTGGAGGCTTGCATAGTTATGCCAGCAAAGTTTGGCTTGCACAAAGGACACCATAAAGTATGTTAGGACCACTCTCAGTCAGAGAGGCCAGCAGACATACACCATCCTCCCTGATGTCAAGAGTGATTCAAAAGTTCTTTATAGTGGCCCTGGTGCTGGCCAAACTTTGCTGGCCTATGCTGGCCTAACTCTAGGTTAGGACTGCACTCTAAATTAAATGTTTATAATAAGTATAAGTTAAAAAAATTATTTAAAATAAAACTTCCCAAGCAGCTGCTGATCTGTTTTTGAAAAATTCCCCAAACAACCAAAAGACAGCAATCCTGAGTATACTTACCTGGGAGCAAACCCCATTGACTATCATTGTTAAAATCATATGCATTGTGAGACTGGGCTAAATGCAAACAGATTTCACATTGCACCAAAAGCTACTGGGACAGATATGCATGGATAGTCTTCCTTTGTCAGCCGTGATCCACAATAGGCACAAACTATGTATGCCCTACAATGCTTTTCTGTGTTTCCAAGAGCACAATCCTAACCTGCACAGGTACAGGCAGGCTGCATAGCCTCAGCTGTATCCAAAACAGGGTAGGAGGCTGCTGGAAGCCACTTTGGGGTAAGGGGATATTTTCCCCGTTACCCTGTGTAACACCCCAACCTGCCCTATGCGGATACTTGGATCTGCACCAGTTATTTAACTGGCACAAATCCAAGCAGCCTTTGTAGGACTGTCCAGCATGGGAGTGAGGGTTGAGATACAGTGTGCATTATTACCACTGAGCCCACCCCTAGGACCCAATCCTCCCCATTCCTCCTCCCCACCCCCAGAACACTGTTGTGCCACCCTCTCTCACCACCTGTGCTGCCTGGTGCAGTCTTATCTGCTCCAGCTGGCGCAGGCCAGCGCATGTCTGTATCCTAGCGTAGTCGGCACAAACATGCTTTACAGCATGTTGGAGATGCTTGGGAGCCAGTGCAGGGCAACTTCAGGATTAGGCTGCTTAGCTGCAATCCTACCCATACTTTCCTGAGAGTAAGCCTCATTGAATACAATGTCTACTCATTTTGACATTTTGAGTAGACATGCATAGGATTGTGCTGTTAATCCAGGTGACAACAAACATATGTGATATCTCTGAAGTTTGTAGTCCAGGGTTGGCCAACCTTTCAGCTTTTGAGCTCCTGGACCTTGAACAATTGTATAGAGGCTGGAACTTCAGCTGGAATTTCAGAATTTGTCATGTTGTTAAAGCTCTTGTTAAAGGTCTAGGAGCCCTCATGTTGAAAGATTGGCCACCTTGGTATTTAGTCTAAACAAAAGTGTTTTTTCCCCATTTTCTGTTTTTCCATTAATTTTATCTCAGATTCTTGTCAAACAAATTATTCTGTAGTAAACAAAGTTCATAATATTATGATTCTGTAATAAAAGTCTTCCAGGCCAAAGTGAAGATATCTTTTTTATAGAAAGCGCTTCACTTAGCACATTGTGTTCTGCGGGCATGCGAACAGCATTGGAACACCTGCTGGCCATTAGAAAATGCACCAAAAGGCGTCTTATGTTTGAGGCAAGCCTGGCCATGCTGAGAAGACAAGGATGGGGTCTCTGCCAAAGTCTGTGTATGTTTTCTGCCACAGTCGTGCTGTGTACACCCTCGTCTTGAAAGCATGCATAATGTGAAGACCTGAGGCTAGGTCTACCAAAATGAATGTGTCCCAATCACTGTTTTAGACCAGAAGGAAGAAGAACTTAATTCTTCGTAGAAGCTTGCCTAAAGTTCTATAAAGGGAGGCTCAGTATTTTGTATTCTTTACCATTTACTCCACCTAACACTATTTCTTTCTCAAGGGCGTGATCCAAGATGTATAGCTTTTTAAAGCCAAAAGGTTTGGCTCCTTATCAAATAATATATGCTAAAAGAAGGGACCTGATTAAAGTGGCTTTTTAAGGAGAGGGACAAAAGGACACTTTCACACCTGCACTTCTGCAAAGTCATCAGTAAGAGCGCAATCCTAACTGGAGTTAGGCCGGCATAAGCTAAACCAGCAAAGTTTGGCCAGCACAGGGCCACCATAAAGTGTGTTTGGACTACTCTCTGAGTCAGGAAGGATGGCTCATGTCTGTGAGCTGGCCTCTCTGAGAGTGGTCCAAACATACTTTACAGTGTCCCTTGGTCTAACTCAGTTTAGGATTGCGCCCTAGGTCAATATTGCAAAGGTTTCTTTTTCTTTATCTTTTGCATCCACACTTGATTTGACCACTGAAGAGTGGCTTGTTGTCTTCAAATTGAGCCAAGAGGACCCAATTTGTAACTAGCTTGGATTGAGGAATGGCTGAATTACAGATCTGACATGGTCTATCTCCATAGATGCAAACCATGAGATTAAGAGAAAGCAAGAAACTACATTATGATGCTTAAATTGGTCTGGATCTTCTAATGTGATCTTGTAGGGAGAGAGAGCATGGGAGAAATAAAAGATGCAATTTCTAGTATAATTGACTTGCCACAATAGGAATAGTAGTGAGTGTGTTGAAATCAAAGTGAGGAAAGGAGGGAAAAGGTACAAATAAAGCAGTTATTTGAAGCACCAAAACTAAGAAGCACCAAAACTACTAATAAGAAATTACTCAAAGCTTTAAAGAAAACTTGTTGCAAAATTTGGAGAAAAGACAAAGTGATGAAATTCAGGTGCAACATCTCCATAGCACAAAAATGTAAAAGCAATGGTGATCTGGTTTGATTTAAGTTTGCCAAAGGATAAGATTAATCGTATTTACCTAGAATTCCGTGACTCTGGAGTAAATGGAACATTGCTCTGTGAAATAGTATTTAAGACTGAAGTGTAAAAGGTCGCAATTTCATTTAATTTTCTTGAATAATAGAATCGCCATGATTTGTTAAAAATGGTGTTTTATGTGAGCTTAGGAATTGTGATATCATAATTGTTCTCTTCAAAAAAAAAAAAAGGCTTAAACCAATGACAGATTGTTTAATGCATGGGAGAAGCAGCTCCCCTTCCAATTTTTGCCCCACCTCCAAAACAAACAAGAAACTCAGTTGGACAAAAAGAAGCAAGGTAGATTCATAACTTGCCAGGGAGAGACCTTGTCTTACATATACTGTAGTAGTCTTCTAAAATAAAATCTGTCCTTCACATTAATGACCTGATCCCAAGCATATTTAATTGGAATAAAGCACTATTATTTTCTGCTGGGTTTACATCTAAGGAAAAGATTGTCTTTAACAGCTGCATGAAGTATGGTAGAGATGCACTTTCCTCATCCGTGGGCATGGACATCATCACTATGTCCATGCACCATGTGGCCATGTGTGAGTGCATGCTGAAAGAGAGGCAAATTCTCTTCCTTCCTCTTTTGTTCCATTTCAAAGAGACCGAAACTGGCAGTATAAAAAAGAACATAGTTTACACAACAGCAACTCCAAAACACAGGCAATGTTGGCATCAAGAGTTGGCATCCTTATGCAGCCAACTGGTCCTCTGGATAGTTCATTGGTGATGTCTGACCACCTGTTGCCACACCCTTCATATCAGTGGCAACAGAATTATTATCTCAGCTGAAAGAGTAATTCCGTCATCACTACCTCTTTCCCATTCCAGGTGAAAATGTAAGCTTTCCCCTAGAGCAGTGGTTCTCAAACCTTTTAGCAGTAGGACCCACTTTTTAGAATGACAGTCTGGGACCCACCAGAAGTGATGTCACAGCTGGAAGTGCCGTCATTATGGTGCCAGAGCCTGCTGCTTTCCTGAGAATGCAGCAATAAGTTGGGTTATTTCTCAGCCGTTTTCCAATAGCAAAGTGAATCAGAAAGGAAAAAAGCCTTTTTACAACTTTGACACAAACAAAACAGCCACATAGCCCTTCCCATTTCCAGCATCCCATCTTCCCATATTTACAGTATGGCTGACATACCCTTAGAGAAGCCTTGCTGACAGGGAATCAACATGACTTCAGCAGGAATAAGTCTTGCCTCACAAACCTTTTAAAATTATTTAAAAAGGACAACAGGCATAGGGATGTTCATGAACCTGTTAATGTTATATATCTGGATTTTCATAAGATGTTTGACACAGTCCCTCACCAAAGGCTGCTGAGAAAACTCCAGTTGGGAATAAGAGGGCAGGCCCTCTTATGGATTAGGAACTGGTTGAGGACCAGGAAACAGAGAGTAGGTGTCAATGGGCACTTCTCGCAGTGGAGAGAAGTGAAAAGTGGTCTGCACTGGTCTGGGACCAGTACTTTTCAACTTGTTCATCAGTGACCTGGAGATAGGCATAAGCAGCGAGGTGGCCATGTTTGCTAATGACACTGAACTTTTCGGGGTGGTAAAACCCGGAAAGGAGCGTGAAGAGCTCCAAACTGAAAGAATTGGCAGCACAATGGCAGATGCGTTTCAATGTGAGTAAGTGTAAAGTAATGCACACTGGGGCAAAAAAAAAAATCAAAACTTCACATATAGGCTAATGGATTCTGTGCTGTCTGTGATGAATCAGGAAAGAGGTCTTAGGGTGCTGGTGGACAGCTTGATGAATGTGTCAACCCAGTGTGCGGCAGTGGTGAAGAAAAAGCCAATTCCTTTAAAAAAAAAAAAAAAGGATTGAGAATAAAATGGCCAGTATTATAATGCCATTGTACAAATAAATGGTAAGACCACATCTGGAAGATTGCATACCGTCCTGGCTGCCACATCTTAAAAAGAACATAGTGAAACTGGGAAAGGTGCAAAAGAGAGCAGCCAAAATGATTACTGGGCGAGGACAGCTCCCTTATGAAGAAAGGCAACAGCGTTTGGGGCTTCTAGAAAAAAGGCACTTGAGAGGGGACATGTAATGATTGAGACATGCTCTTAAGGTAGGGACCTCTGTGGAGAATCTGCCATCTGCAGATTGGGGGCACCTAGAAGACTCTCCTGACAATGCCAAAGTAAGCTCCGCATAACTTTATGTGGGGCAAGGGATCCAACCATTTAGTTGGGGGCCACAGAGAGCATTTTGTCACGGCCCCCCTCCAAGCCTGGAAGCTAGCCCTGCACTGTGGGCTTGCTGCCCAGGTTGCTCCACCCTGTTTCAATGGTGGTGATAGTCTGTAATCCAGACACATGTTCAGGCAGGTGGGCATTTGAATACTTGCTGCCTCGCTTGCGATTTCGCGGTGCTTCCTCTGTTGTGGAAAACATGCAGAGCTGGCTCCTCTTGTTACTAGTGCTAAATTATGTGAAACGACGGTAGCACTATTTTGAGAAATAGAAAGAATGGTTTCAAGTGCTGCTGAACAAGGATTTGTTTCACAGCAAACATTTTGTTTGTGCACTTGATAGTCTTTTAATGCAAGCGGTTTGAGCAATGCTGCAACCTTGTTGTGATGTGCTGGATCATCCCACCCGCCCGATAATCAACATTCGTTTATGATTCTCTCTCTCTCTCTCTCTCTCTCTCTCTCTCTCTCTCTCTCTCTCTCTC
>JAJKFI010000189.1:527881-549892 GCA_029204185.1 Lerista edwardsae | reverse complement strand
CTCTCTCTCTCTCTCTCTCTCTCTCTCTCTCTCTCTCTCTCTCTCTCCACTGTATCCCTCCTCCACCTGATTCCCAAGTATATTTGTTTCTCATTTGAACTTTGGTTGCCTGAAGGATAGTGTCACAAGCAATCAGGGCAAAAACAAGCTTTGCTTTATGCTTTGCATATAAGATCATCTCTGTGGAACGTTCTGCATGGGAACCTCGATGCAATACCAAGAGGGAGGTATGAATTTAAAAAAAAACGTTTCAGTATGCAGACCCTGTGCCACCATTTGTCTCCGTTGTAATCTGATCACTGCAACATGTGCAAGAACTAAGAGGGGAGCAACAGGCAAATGTCCTAGAGGACTGCAGCTAGTTGAATCATCGGCTAGCGCTTGATGTAGGAGGTGGTCTGCACAACTTCGACTCATCAAGCCAAACACAGCCCACCAGCCATTTATGGTAGCTCACCAGGGGCTCAATAAACGTCGCTGCTGCCTGCTCTGCAGAAATAGGAACTCCTTTAAGCACTTGGCAGGCCCTTGTGCATTGCTGTGGGCTGCATTCAGCTTAGAAAGGCTGTGCAGGTTTGCTTAGATGTATGGTTCCATTACAGTGTTGCATGTATGTGGGCAGACACATTCACAAGGGTCAGATGTGAGACTCGACACTAAGGCCTTTATTTTACAGATCCCTTGCAGCAAAAGCACAGCAACTGTAACTATCTTTCAGCTGGTGCATAATCAGATGCTTTACATAACCTCATGACGCATTTGATATTTCCCCCCCATCCTGTTTGGTGTGTGAATGACTATTAAATATATGAAAGGACACTGTTTCCCTTTTTCCCCTCCCTCCACCATACAAATGTCAACCAGTGATGACACTTCATGTGTCTCATAAAGGGTGCAATCATAACCAACTTTCCAGCACTGACATATTCGTGCCAATGGGGCAGGTTCTGCATCCTGCAGTACGGGGGGGGGGCAGTCACAGAGGCCTCCTTAAGGTAAAGGAATGTTTGTCCCCTTACCTCTGGGCTGCATTGCCCTTATCCCAGTGCTGGAACGTTGGTTAGGATTATGTCCTAAGTAAGCTCTAGTCTACAAAAGTTTATGCCCCAATAAATATATTACTGTTTAAAATGCCATAAGCATCTTTGTTGTTGAGGATGCCAGACATTTGTCAAGTGCACGTAGTCTATTGTCTGTAATAGTCAATGTTTATTTACATTGGAAACACAGTCTGTGAAATGAGATTATCAGAATGCTCCCATAAAAGCTATAGCAGCTGTTTTCAACCACTATGCTGCAGCACGTTGGTGTACCGCAGCACATTGGTGTGCCGTGAATTGTCCCCAGGTGTGCCGCGGGAGTTTGGGCCGATGGCGAATGTGAGCCCTCCTCCCCCCAGTGGCAGCATAGTGTGCCTTGTCAATTGTCAAAAAGCTAATGGTGTGCCTTGACCATTCTAGTGCCTTGCCAGTGTGCTGTGAGATGCAAAAAGCTGAAAATGACTGGTCTTGTTTGAAATGGTGAAGTTATTGTTTGAGAAACTTGCAGCCCAAAACTAAATATAACCGTGCCAACAGGGCACATGTTGCATTCTGTGGTGGGGGGCAGTAATGAAAGCCTTCCCCGAGGAAGTTGCTAATTATAGAATTAACTACTATAGGTCTGTTGCTTCTCAACTTTTGAACTGTGATTTAAATTAACGATAGTTTGGTAAACATAAAGTATTTCCTGCTTAAACCAATCAAGTGCACTTGCTAATCATTGCTCTTCGAGCATAGTTTCCTACAATGTACAGCTGTATCCCGGTATCCCCTGATTCAGTATCCATGGTTTCAGTTATCCACGGATACCATGGATACTGGAACGCCTATTAAAAAGAAAGAGGGACAATAAACAAATCTCTTTTTTAACCTTGTTGCAGCAAAACCACTGACGTTCCCCTATCTTTAAAAAGGCGCCCCCAGTATCCACAGTTTCAGGTATCCACAGGGGGCTCTGGAACAGAACCTCAGCGGATACCAGGGCATGCCTATATGTAATTTTGCCATGAACGTAGGAAGCTGCCTTATACCAAGCCAGACCATTGGTCTTTTATCTGGTATTGTCAGCACACTGGGAGCAGATCTCTGGGATCCACAATGTCTCATACCCCAAGCCAAGATATATGCTTGTGCTGGAAATATGGAACAGATGTGTGTGGTCTTCTCTTCAATGTAACCCTCTGACGCTGGAAGGCGTGTATGTGTAAGTGCAAAAAGGGCCATGTTCTCCTGAGCAAACTCCTGCTCAGCATGGATACATGTGAAATCCACTTAAAATCATAAACATCCTTTCAGCTCCAATACATATTTTGGTGGTAGAATGAATGTTAAAGTATTTAAAGTATTTATTTTTGAGACTAAGAACCTCAAAGAATGCAAAACATGATCTTTTTGCTTACACTGAACAAAAAGCTTCACAGTCAAAACCAGGAAAAAAACTGGGCATGCTGGTGGTTTCCATCTTTCCTTTTCATGCAAATAATAACCTAGGTAATATGCAAAAATACACCACCACCACCTTGGTCCAGTTAAACTGCACTATTTTGAGTTCTGCCTATGAACTAATTCCTGTTTAGATGCAAAACCAAATCATGCACCTGACTTGGAAAGTACTGTATATTTGCACAGCTTGAGATAGGTCTACACAACTTGTAACCATCAAGCCAAATGAAACACATTAACCATGTGCTTTTTCCAGTCTAGACTTTTTCCAGTCTAGAAAAAACCTCCTGGTTTTTCTGCCCCTCTGGGATTGCAAAAATGGAAGCGTGGGTGGTCAAGCCCATAAAAAGAAGGTGGACTAGATACAGCTTGGCGGGTCACAAGTTGTGCCACAGCCTTGAGAATGGATATGAAATGTAAATCCACCCCTTAATCATATCTACGGTAGATAATATCCAGGCTAGACTTTAGCAGTTTTGTCAAAAGTTGGAATGGTACGTAGGAATATAGGAACAGCCCTGCTGGATCAGGCTAAGGCCCATCTAGTCCAACTTCCTCTATCTCACAATGGCCCACCAGATGCCTCAGGGAGCACACAAGACAACAAGATACAGGCATTTCCCCAATATCTGCTGAGGTTCTGTTCTGGACCCCCTATGAATACCTGAAACCATGGATACTGGGGACACCTTGTTAAAGATAGGGGAACATCAGTGGTTTTGCTGCAACGAGGTTAAAAAGAATATATTTAATGTTTCCCTCTCTTTTAAATAGGTGTCCCACTATCCATGATATCCATGCATAACTGAAACCATGAATACTGAATCAGTGGATACCAGGGGACGCCTGTGCTTGCATCTTGTTGCCACTCCCCTGAATCTGGCAGTTTGACTAACCTTGCACCCCCACCCCCCACCCCAGTGAAGAAGCTAGACTATAGGTCTATAATACCTATACAAGGAATTGTATAGGCGCAGATACAAGGAACCCATAGGGGAGGCTGGAGCTTGCCCTCAGGATACTCCCCAGCAGTCCAAACAGCACAGGCCTGCTGGCCTCACTTCTCCAGCACAGCTTAGGATTGCGCTCTTAAAAATATTAAACTTACTGGACACACTGTCCCTCCCTCACCAGTCTGGGGTAGCAGAGACCAGTGCCTGATAACCTGTTTGAATTCTTCTGTCTTCTTTGTTTTTTGTTTATTGGTGTCTGTATTAGCATGTCCATCTTCTCTGTCTGAGGGCGCAATCCTAACCTAGAGTTGGGTCAGCACAGTTTGTGCCATCCTCCCTGACCCAGAGAGTGGTCCAAATGGCCTTTACGGTGGTCCTTGTGCCAGCCAAAGTGTGCCAGCCTCAGCCAGATACTCCTTGCCAGACCAGTTTAGAGGAACTACTGGAGGGCGGGGTGATGGTGGTTACTGTCTTCCCCATCTTTTTTGCAGCTTCCTTGTCACAATCTTTGGCAGCCTCACTGAAGGCAGACCCTCCCACCTCTCCCACTTACTTTTTTCCTCCTCTGTCTTTGCCATACTACCCAATTTTGAAATAGAGCAGCAAAGCTGGCCAAAACAAAGAAGCCAGGAGAAGCACTGCCCCGCTTCCTCTGAAATGAAGTCTTCTTCTTTTCTTTTTTTCCTAAGTGGGTTGGTGGTTCTCCTGGCTTCCATCTTTGCCACTGTATTTCGAAGGACAGGGCAGCACCACAAGGACAGTGACCATGGATGCAGTTGCCTGCCTCCATCTGCCCCATCATGGATGGGCTGGTCCTAAACTTTAATTCTTCTGTGTGAGTCTTGATAATTATAAAAACAGTAGAAAGGATTGGAATCAGTGGCGGATCTAGGGGGTGGCGGGGGGGCAAGAGCCCTGGGCGCAGTCTTGGGGCCATCTAGGGGGGCGCCAGTGGCCCCCGCAACATTGTGCGGGTAGACCTGGGCTCCGGAGCCCAGGTCTACCCGGGCTGCTTCTGGTGGGTAGACCTGGGCTCCCATGGGGGCGCACTTCTATTGGGTGCCCCGGGCGCCATTTTGACTGGGTCTGCCCTTGATTGGAATCATATTGTTTTCTCAGTATTGATTCATCTGGTGATGTTCTGGACTAGAGAGGGCCTAGGCAACAACAACAACAACAGAATATTGAAGAAGGATAGTGATTTGGTGCCATTGGGTTTCCATACAGATCTTTTTCATACTGGAAGCAGAATATTTGGCTGCTGTTCAGCTTGGTGCAGCTTAAAGCCAGGTAATAATATTGTGTGTTGCCTTCGTCTGTTTCAATGTGCCTATGTTTAATTGTTGTGCACCAGTTTGATTGCCAGTTCAGTGGCAGATAATGCAGTCTTTAATTCTTAAATCAATAAATCTATACCTGCAGATCATTCCAGGAAAGGGTCTTGAAAGAAATATTATGCTCTGGGAAAGTTTTACCACTCATGCCTCTCTCCTCCATGCCCTTATATTACATACGTTTCCTCTCCACTGGCCTTTAAGAGCCAGCAAACATTTACAGCTAGGAACTGTATCCCATGGGAATGAGGCAGGGGGGAAAATCTTCTACATAAATAAAATAAACATACATGCAAGCATCATAATGCTGTGCTGCTGTTTTACTAGCAGCAGAGTGTGCCATGCTGTGAATGGAAGACAGTCAGGGATATGATCCTTGGGCAAAATGCAAAAAGGGAAATGGTTTCTCCTAGAGATGTTGGTGCCAAACAAATGCAATTAAACACCAGCACCAGGTTCCTGGAGGCACTGGGACAGCACCCTGCACTGGGCCTCCAGTGCACACCTTCTGATAAATCATAGGGTGCTACTGCTGCCACCAGTACTGTGGATTCAAGGGTGGGCACAGCCAGGTGGGCCTTACTGAGCCAGACTGAGCATTGATGGCTCTTTTGAAGACCACCCTGAGACATCACATGGATTTCTGTTGGGGATGAACCTCCCAGGCCCACATGATAACAACTAGGGGAGGAGGACCATGTCCTTTTTTCTTCTTCCTTCTCTCCCAACCAACACCTCCTCAGTTTTACACCTTGGGAATGCTCTTGGCCCTGGATTTTTTCCCTTGATGTTCTTGTGTTGACTGCCACCGTGACTGCTTTTGACCATCTTTGGCTGGTGCATCAACTACTATCACAACACTTCAGCACAGATTGATTGTAATTGGTTCACGTGGATTCCAGAGGGCCTTGCCTTTTGTGATTTTGTGCAATGTGTAGGCAGTTAACATAAGAACATAAGAAGAGCCCTGCTGGATCAGGCCAAAGGCCCATCTAGTCCAGCTTCCTGTATCTCACAGCGGCCAACCAGGTGCCCCAGGGAGGCATGAGACAACAAGATGCTTGCATCCTGTTGCCACTCCCTTGCACCCGGTAGTCTGAAGTAGCCTACTACTAATGTAAGGAGGTTGCACAATCCATCATGGCCTATAGCCCACGATGGATTAGTTCTCAATTAATGCAGACGCAGAACCCCAGCCTAAAGGCTCTATTGCCAGTGGTATGCTCATACCGCCAGCTCTAAGTGCCACAAACATGCCCTAAAGCACGTTTGCAGCACCGGGGTGGGGGAGAGAGTGCTGGTTCTGGCGCAGCACCAATTGACACTGGGCCTCAGCGCCACATGTATGAAGGGCTGGTGCTCATCCAGCACCGGCCAGTGATCAGGTTTTCTGGGGCGGGGGGACTGGTCAGAAGGGGCAGAGGGAGGGGAGGATCAGGCCTGGGAGGGGTGAGTTGGCTCCTGCTTCTGAATGCTGAATCCTGAAGCTTCGGCTGATGAATCCTAAACCCCCTCCCAAGCTGGGCAGCCTCTCCTGAGCCAGTCAGCTCCACACCACTTAAGTTGGGAAAATATTCTTGATTAATATGCTTTTAATATATGTGCAGATTTCCAGAAATGTAGCCCCTACATAACTCAAGAGTTGCCTCTATATGTGTTCATAGTTGCTGATACTGAGGGCTCAATCCTAACCTGGAGTTAGGCCAGCACAGTTAGGCCAGCAAAGTTTGGCTGGCATAAGGGACACCATAAAGTATGTTTGGACCACTCTCGGAGTCAGAAAGTCCAGCACACAGACATGCGTCATCCTCCCTGATTTCGAGAGGGGTCCAGAATACTTTATGGTGGCCCTTATGCCGGCCAAACTTTGCTGGCCTAACTGTGCCGGCCTAACTCCAGGTCAGGATTGCACTCTTAAACTGGTTGGTCTCCAGTCTCATCTTTTGGATATATTTATTTTTATCTTAGATGTAACTGTTGTGTCTGATGAGGTTAGGCCTTTGGCCATGCCTAACCCAGCTAACCCCTGATAGCACCCCTGTGGGCATATCTATATTACGGTGCAGGCACAGCTCGTCATCTCTGCTTATAGTACATGCGTCCATTTAGTTCTGACACAGTGAAATCCATTGGGAACAAGTGAGAATTAAATCTTTAACAAAAGGCTATATTGTGTACTAAATGCCACTTTCCCCCTTCTTCTTAGCTATTCTATGACTTTATTGGTTTTTGGAATATTGCTAAACCTGCTGTGTGAAAGTTCCTTCTGTAAGAGGAGTAGCAGGTGTTCCTGACTGCCAGTGCAGTAAACTGAGAAGGGCTGTGATCCTCCAATCCACAGGCTGGATGCATCCATAGGTTGGCCAGTCCCTTCTTTTCACACAACTTGCTTGGCAAGAGCCGGCTCCTGAAGCTTGAGAAGCTGATCATTCCATCGTGAGTGAATGGCATGCCTCTTATCTCTCCTTTGCTCTGTTAATTTAGACATAGACTGACCTACTAAGCACCTCTGCAACAAGACAGGGCTCGGGGGGAGTGAGCTGCTCAGACAGTCGGGTGGAAGACTAAAAATGCCTACTGATGATTGAGGAGTGAGGGCCTTTGCAATTAATACCTTAGGAGACGTAGCACTCCTCGTCCTTGTGGGATTTGGGGATGAAAAGTTTGTGTGACAGACAGACTTCATTACAGTTCTTCTTAACTGGCACATGTGAGAGTTTTTCCTTGATTTCCTCTGAAGTAAGAACAACCCATGTGATAGTTTTTGTGAACACGTGATAGTTTTTCCTTGATTTTCTCTGAAGTAAGAACAACCGTATTCCTAGATATCTTAGAGACATAGGGTGCAGTCCTAACCTGGAGTTAGGCCACCAAAGTTTGATTGACACAAGGGACACTGTAAAGTATGTTTGGACCACTGTCGGGGTCAGAGAGGCCAGCACACAGAGGTGCGCCACCCTCCCTGACTCTGAGAGTGCTCTGAACGGGCTTTATGGTGGCCCTTGTGCCAGCCAAACTTTGCCGGCCTAACTGTGCCAGCCTAACTCTAGGTTAGGATTGCGCCCATAGATATGTAAGAGACATACGTATGTTAGCATACCGGCGGCAGCCATTTGGGAGCCTGCTACAAATGGCAGCAATCTTGGTCCTTGCTGCCACAGGTGGCTACCCATAGAAGCGCAGGTAAGGCTGCTCGGGACAGACAATGGGAACAATGGGGGAGTATCTGGGTGAGTGAACAGTGGGAGTTGGATTTGGGTTGGGAGGGGATGAAACCTGTGTGTAGCAACTTGCACAGAATCTCTTCTCCCCTTCTCTCTCCCCCCAGCCAAATAGCCGGCATAGGTCAGAGGAGACCCATTGGGGAAGTGGAGGCTTACCTTGAGAACTCCTCCGTGACAGCCCCCATTGCAGCATGTTGTGTGCACCCTATTGGTGCAGCTGCAGCGACTCTGCGGGAGGTGCGATTGGACCCTAAATATTGGCAGCTTATCAGTTTGAAGATTTCACTCAGACTTATCAAGCTCCATCTTCCAAAATGTCTCAGTTTTGGAAAACTGCAGCAATGTTGGACAGACTTCCCCTGCCAAGATAACTTGCCCGTCAGTAGTGATGTTCCTCTACAATATGCAGTTAAAGGCAGTCTTGATTGTGTTCTAGGCCAGTGGTTCTCAAACCTTTTAGCACCAGGCCCCCCTTTTTAGAATGACAATCTATCCAGGACCCACCAGAAGTGATGTCATAGCCGGAAGTGCCATCATTGTGACACCAGAGCCTGCCGCTTTTCTGAGAATGCAGCAATAAGTTGGGTTATTTCTCAGCCATTTTCCATCAGAAACAAGATCAGAAAGACTCAGGGCACAATCCTACCCAGCGCTGGAATGGCAAGGCCAGCCGGCCAGCATGCGCTCCCTTACCGTAGGGGAGGCTCCAGCCTCCCCTATGCGCTCCTTGGATCTGCACCCGCTAAAGAGCGGGTGCAGATCCGAGGAGACCATGTGGCCCGAATTGGGGCCGCGCAACCTCGCAGACGGGCTTAGGATGAGGCTGTATGGCCCACCTCACAAGCCCGTCCACGTCCTGCCCAACTCTCGCCCACATTCTCCCTCCCTCCCACCACTCCCCATGCCGCCCGTCATGGCACCACCCTTGCGCCAGCTGGCTTCAGCCGACGCTAGGATGGTGTTGCGCGGGCGCAACAGGACCGGTGCTGCCAGCAGCGCTGGTCCTGTTGCCTTAGCGCCAACGCAGGGTGCCAATTGGCACCCCCACATCATTACTAAGTGCGCAGTGTCGGCGCAGCCTCTTCGCGCCGATGCAGCACGATCCTGAGGATTGCGCTGCCCAAAAGGAAAAGCCTATTTACAACCTTGACACAAGCAAAACAACCACACAGCCGTCTAAAATCCTCTGCCAGTTATGGCAGTCCCATGACCAATACTCCTCCGCAGAGTCCAGGGGCGAATCTGTTTGAAAGGGCACCCATGGCGCCCAATGAAAATGCGCCCCTAGGGGCACGCAACATCATGACATAGCGCCCCGCCCCTTCTAAGAGGCGCGTTCTGTTTGCTGCCGCAGGCCCTTTAAGGCCAGCAGCAGCGAACAGAACGCGGCCGGGGTGCCGTGTTCTGTTCTCTGCCGTTGGCCTTAAAGGGCTGGCGGCAGCGAACAAAACGCGGCTGAGGCACCGCGTTCTGTTCGCTCCGCAGCGAACGCGCCCATGGCGCCCATGGCTGCGGAGCGAACAGAACGTGCGCCCCGGCCGCGTTGTGTTCACTCGTGCCGGCTCTTGCCTTAAAGAGCCGGCACGAGCGAACAGAACGCGGCTGGGGCGCCGCATTCTGTTCGCTGCGGAGCAAACAGAACGCGGCGCCCCGGCCGCATTCTTTCTGTTCGCTTGTGCCGGCTCTTGCCTTAAAGAGCCGGCACGAGAGGGGGCACCGGGTGGCAGCGCATTCTCCTTGCTCCAGCTGGCTCTTTAAGGCCAGCCGGAGCGAGGAGAATTCTGCGCAGGGCCTGGGCAGGAGCGGGCGGGCCGTGGGCGCCATTTTGGGGGGGGCGCCATGCGAACTGCGCCCCCTGCAAGATGGTGCCCATGGCTCGTGCCACCCCGTGCCACACCCTAGAAACGCCCCTGCCGCAGACCAAATACTTTCAACACCAATTGCTGGTCCCTGACAGTAAAATGTTTGAAAAAGCCTGCCGAATAAGAAACTGTTTTTTACTAAAGTAAAATGTTTGAAAAAGCCTGCCAAATAAGAAACTGTTTTTTACTAAAGTAAAATGTTTGAAAAAGCCTGCCGAATAAGAAACTGTTTTTTACTAAAGTAAAATGTTTGAAAAAGCCTGCCGAATAAGAAACTGTTTTTTACTAAGACTGACCAAACAGTGCAGCAATAATATTAATACTACAATTTCATTACAAACTAATTTATTAGTGACAGGTTTATTAATTTATTAATGACAGAAGTATGTCACTGTTGTCCTCTTTTGTGAAACAGAAGAAGCTTCCAGTATGTCAGGCTGGACGCTAAGTATGTGAAACTTTCCCTGTGTAATTAGGCTTGGAGCACCGAAATATTATCTTTGCCGTTAGTCTGATGCCAAACCCCTGTCTCTCTTACACCTGGTTTGTGACCCAGGCATCTGGCATGTCTGCTTTATATGGATCTTCAGTGCAGGGCTAATGGGTGAGATCAGATGCTTGTCAATCTGCGGCCCAAACAGCTGAGCAGTGGGATTAGCACATTAGTTGTGTTCTGAAACGGGAGTCCTACCAAATGAGATTAAAGCCTTGAGCAGCGATAGCCACAGCATTCTGTAACCTGATGTCCTGTTCTACTTGATAGAAAGAAGAATGCCGGTAAGCAGCTTTTGGTATGGCGATGCATATAATGAAGAGTTGGTATGAGAAGCTAGACTAGGAGAAAAAGTAACACATTTTCGGTAGCTATTCCTATATGAGCAAAGGAGAGGATATAAATTCATACTGGGCAAGTCTGATTTTTTTAGGGATATGAGTTTATTTTTTTCACAAGGGAAGGAGGCATGTTGATAAAAATAATTTTTGTTCAGCTAAAGAATGTAAGAGTCCTGCTGGGGCCAAAGGTCCATTTAGTCTGCCTTGGGTGCCCACAGGGTAGAAAGGCGGGATATAAATAAATAAATAAATAAATAAATAAATAAATAAATAAATAGTCCAGCTTCCTGTATCTCACAGTGGCCCACCAGGTGCCTCAGGGAGCACACAAGACAACAGGATACTTGCATCTCATTGCCACTCCCCGCATCCGGCATACAGTCTTTGGATCCAGCAGTTTGACCCAGCTGAGGTGCCGCTCTGGCCGGGATGACTATTGCTGCCCTTTGCACCGGCTCCCTGCCCCCTGTGCAGCCCCCACCACACTCCATTTTGGAGCACTCTCAGCACAGGGGCAGGAGGGCAGGCTAAAAGCCGCTTCCCTTTGCGCCTGTGGCAGTTCGGGCAGGTGAGCGGCAGCAGTGGTGGATCCACTGCCACTCCAGCCCCTGTGCCCCCTGAACTCCCTGCTAGGCCTGCCACTGGGACCCAGTCTTTGGTGATGATCCCAGAGTTCAGTGACTGTGTGATTACAGTTGCACCTGATGCTTCAGATAGCTGTATCTACTATGACAGATAGCAGAGGGATATGATACTGCTCTTTGCAACAAGACTGACAAGGCCCAAGAGATTCCTGAACCAACCTGGACTAAGAATTTTTTTCTCCCCACATCCTCCACTAAGGAAAAAGTAGGCATGACCAAGAAACTGCTTTGGCCAAACGCTTCCTGTTTTGGAGAAGCCCCTAGCTGTCTGTACTTATCTTTGCTTCTAGAAGCCACCTGGTGACTCGAGGCTGTCTCAAGCTATGGGATGTTTTGGGAGAAGGTTGACGAATCTGCATTTACTTTTGTTTGGCAAAAGGATCTCAGTCAAATTTAGAGATGAATGTTCTGCTCAACCCTTCCAGATACCTTCCTTGGTGGCACACACCCTTGGCCAAAGTCTCTAATACCATAGGGATGACCTGTGATAATCTGAAATGCAGCAGAGTCTGTGGATGAATGAGAAAGATTGGGTAGTATAGCCCAAATTTCCAGTAAACAAAGCATTTCATTTTCTATAGACTGGTAGTTCCACTATATGAAATGACGATAATTATATTATGCATTAAGAGTCTGCAACTTCAGGCTTGGCTTCAAGACAGAGCTGGCCTGATAGAGGACCTACACTGAGTATTGAACAGGTGAAGTACATCCCTATTCGTTCCTGGGTTGTAAGCCACCTTTGATGTCCATGCTAGTGGAGGGAAGGCACAATAAAAATGTATGAAATTAAAAATAAACAAACCCAGTTATTCCAAAGTAGCCTTGGAGCTGGATCCAGGAGCGATGGGGCCCAATGCAAGGCATTCCTGCGGGGCCCCCCCTCTCCCTGTGGGCCTCCCCACTTACCGAGAAAACCGCTTGTGGTGCTGTGCCATGCTGTGTGTGTGGAAAAAGGTGGTGGTGATACGACAAAGTCATCGTCAACTGCTTCCAGGAGGCCAGTTTTGGGCTGTTCGGAGGCAGGGGCAAGTGGGAGGGCACAAGGTAAAGCTGCTCTGCTCACCCCACTGATCTACGGCCCATTGAGATCCTGGCTGCGGCAGCAGGTAATATGCTCACTGTGCTGGTGTGGGGTTCCCTTGAAGTGCGGAGCCCAATGTGATATTGGTTACATTGGCTTAAGGCCGCCCCTGCTTGGCGTAGTCTCAAATATTATTCCCATGGATGGAGGAACATAGATAGTGACTGTCCCATTGCTTGGTTACATCATCTGCGTCCACCTGTTCCGGACACAACAGTCTGAGGATTAATTTAATTTCATTACATATGTAAAAAGGTAAAGGTTTCCCCACAACCAAATGGTCTAGTTGTGACCAACTGTAG
The DNA here is from genome assembly GCA_029204185.1 of Lerista edwardsae. Lineage (NCBI taxonomy): Eukaryota > Metazoa > Chordata > Lepidosauria > Squamata > Scincidae > Lerista > Lerista edwardsae. Next base: position 537,172 of record JAJKFI010000189.1, on the reverse strand, counting down.
GGGGCGGTGCTCATTTCCGTTTCTAAGCCAAAGAGCCAGTGTTTGCCCGAGGACAAGCTTCTGTGGTCATGTGGCCGGCACGACTATATGCCAAGGCACACGGAATGCTGTTGCCTTCCCACCGAAGTGGTACCTATTAATATACTCGCATTTTTAGGTGCTTTCGAACTGCTAGGTTGGCAGGAGCTGGGACAAGCAATGGGAGCTCACTCTGTCGTGTGGTCTCGAACTGCCAATCTTCCGGTCAACAAGCTCAGCTCAGCAGTTTAACCCGCAGCACCATCATGTCCCTATTACATATGTACTGCACAACTTTTTTATATCCAGAATCTGGGTAAGGCCCACTGCGCTCCAGACCAACACAATGACATTCCACACTGTCATTGGAGGCTGAGGAATGGGATTCTGACCTCTCATTCTGCTGAGCGATCTTGCCTCCTGCATTTACTGCTCTAGCCTTTACTCGCCGGAGAACCACAATGCTGCTTGCCTCACATTCAGAGCCTGTCTGGGCATGTGAGAAGAATTGGAAAGGAACTCAACCTTTGTAGAGAAAGGGATGCTCCAGAGTTCACCAACTCGTCCCTTCTTCATCCCCTAATTACACACAACACATCAAGCCAATTATTAGGACTGAAATGAGTTTATTATTGAGGTTGAAATAAATGGGACAAGGTTATATATAGAACAAGTTCACAGTGGGAGAAAAAAATACAGTACTTTTTGGCTACTCTTAGAGTTAATTTGTGAGCCTGCTGACTCATCAGAGACAGTCGGATCTTGTCTCTGCCAGCCCAGTCCATGCAGCACTGCTAACGGATTGCACACTACATGCTATGGGGGTGGGGGTAGGCGGGCGACCAGATGGCCCAGGAGAGGTAAGTAAAAATCTGACACCTAAAAGAATATTTTTCACTTACCATCCCATAGGCTGCCTGGCCTTCCAATCATAAGAATCCCCACTGGGTCAGGTCAAAGGCCCATCTAGTCCAGCTTCCTACATCTCGCAACGGCCCACCAGATGCCTCAGGGAATGCACAAGACAACTAGATATGTGCATCTCGCCACTCCCCTGCATCCGGCACTCCAAGGTAGCCTACCTCAGGAGGCTGCACTAAACATCACGGCCTGTAGCCTGCGATGGACTTTTCTTCCAGAAATCTGTCCAGTCCCCCTTTAAAGGCCAGATGCCATCACCACCTCCTGTGGCAAGGAGTTCTCCAGATCAATTACCAGCTGGGTAAAAAAATATTTCCTTTTATCTGTTCTCACTCTCCCAACACTCAATTTTAGTGGATGTCCCCTGGTTCTATATTAACCCATGGCTGGGCCCCTAGGCTTTCAGGTACTTTGGGCTCCTTCCAAAACTCTTCAAGAAAGCTCCTGCCACTCTGAATGGAAGCCGCTGGCAGACGGAAGGGAGCTAAGCGGGCAAAGTTCTCCTCTCTCCTTTACGCCTGTGCAGCTCAATGCATCATTTCCCCCCATCGATTGCCTTGTTACAAAACATGGACATGATGCAGCCTCCACGTGCAGCCCAGCCCAATCCTCAGAGGCAGAGTTTGCCACACATCGTTCTTGGAGAGCTTTGCAAGCCTTACCTTTGCAAGTCTCTTGCCAGGTGGAGGGTTCGCGGGCAGGATGGAGTGTTCCCAGGGGCTGGATCTGGAGACCCATGCATTAGGCTGATGCTCAGACATGCCAACTTGATGGGCCCTAGTCCCCGAGGGACCCCTAGGCTTCAGCCTTCTCAGCCTAATGGATAGTACAGCCCTACCTCCAATGGGTCTCCCTGGACCTACATCAGCTGTTTTGCTGGTGTAAGTGTAAGGAGACCCCTATGGAAGGGTCTGGGCCAGGAATGGGGATAAGATTTTAGTGTGTGCTGCTGCCGCCAAGATCCCTCTGGCTGGCTCGCTTCCTGCCCTGAACCACCACCACCTCTCGGGCAGCGGCGTGGCAGTTCAGCATGGGGCTATTCAGTTCCCGCACCATCAGTGGTGAGTCTTCTAATGTCAGAGTGTCTCATGGGATGCTGGACCCAGGTTTACACCAACAGATCGTGAGAGTGGGGTGTGGCACATATCTGGAGTGTGCCACTGCTGGTAGATCCACCCACTGCCAATTCTCCCCTCCCCTCTCTACCCAGAAATGCCCTCTCCTGCTGCCCACCCTCACTGCCAACTCACTGGTGCCAGTGAATGGTGACCATAGAGTGCCATGAGTCTGCAGAATGCCACACCTGGTTGATTCTTCACTGTCAATCTCATCCATGATCCTCATTTGTGTAACAGGCAAGTTTTCTGTGTTTCTGTGCAGTCATTGTACTTAATTTTTGTTTATTTGTGGTGCTTAATTTTATTGTTGTTGACAAAAACCCCGAGGACATCTAAAGTTGTATCTGGAAGTGGAGGATTAATTTTGAAAGTTCTGAAAGAAAGCAACATAACAATAATTGTAGTAACCAGAGGTGCTTTTATGAGTGAAATATAAAGCAATTTCACCTGCCATTTTTTATAGCTCATTGCAAAACAAAGTCATAACAGTGGAATATTGAAATCTGTTTTAGGGCACAATCCTAAACTGAGTTAGGCTAGCATAAGCTAAACCAGCAAAGTTTGGCCAGCACAAGGGCCACCGTAAAGTATATGTGGACCACTCTCGAAGTCAGGGAGGCTGGCACATAGACGTGCTCCATCCTCCCTGACTCCGAGAGTAGTCCAAACATGCTTTATGGTGGCCCTTGTGCTGGCCAAACTTTGCTGGCTTAGTTTATGCCGGCCTAACTCCAGTTTAGGATTGTCTCAAAGTCCCAAAGTCTTGTGTAAGAGCTCTCATTCTAATATGTATTTTCCCCCTCTCTGTTTTGTTGTAGTGCCTTTTCAGAAAAGCTGTTTTTCTGGCTCAAAACAGAAATTGGTTGAAGTGACAAAGAATTATCCAGGTTTTTTGTACGCACAATCATGTAATATAGTTTTTCCTCCTTTCTTTTGCAAAAATACAAAGTTTAGGATTACAAAACCTACAGACAAAGCACAGCATGGGTTTACAACAGCAAAACACAATTTGTGCATATTAGTATAAATGTCGATTTACTTTTGCTTTCCAGAATTAATGAAAGGACACAACTCTACAATAATTGTTAACTTTGCACCATTTTTATTTATCAAGCATGTATATCCTGCCTTTCTGCCTATGACAGGGGTGACCAACCCACAGCTTGCCATGTGCCACTTTTTCTGTAGAGAAACCTGAATGTGCCACTCCACCTTAATGTTACTTTTAGCTATTACCGCGATAGCCAAATAGTGCCTCCAAGTTCAAAGGCAGTATATCTCCAAGTGCTAGAAGGTACAGAGCAAGAAACATGGGAGTGCTGGACTTCCCAGAGTTTGGGGCTTTCCAGGGACACCTGGCTGACTGCTGCTGAGGCCAGAGAGGTGGCTTGCCCGGAACTTCAGTCTGGCCCTGCAGGAGCCATTCCCAAGTCCATATAATGTGCTTTCATTGCTCCTCTGCGTAGTACAGCCAGCCTCTTCTTGCACACCTTCTCATCCTCAAAGATGATCTTAGCTAGGATCTCTTTGCGGATGGTTTTCCCAAAGTTGGTATCTCCACCTGGCTGAGAGCACAGTCCTATACTGTTCTGGAACAGGCCTGCACAGGCGCAGATCCGAGGAGCAGGTCTTAAACAGCAGGCACAGATCCGAGGAAACTGGGCAGCCCTGATTTGGGGCTGCACGACCTGGGGAAAGGGTTTAGGATTCAGATTAGGATTTAGATTAGGATTTAGGATTATGGCCAAATCCCAAGCCTGCCCCCTCCAAGGCCAGCCTGCCTGCCAGCCTGCCCACCACCCGCCCACCCAGGCATGCCCTCTCAAGGGATGAGCCCTTGGATTCGACCAAACGGTGGAAGCAGTGGATGGTGGAGAGGAATGGTAGACTCAGGGTGCCCCTTCACCCAGAGTTTGCCGCCATCTAGCTCTATGCAAATGCAGCCACATTGATCCCCTTCCCTACTCCCTCCCTCCTGCCTGCCTCATCACGCCTCTGCGCCAGCAGGCTTCATAGCATCGGTGCTAGGATTGCGGAGTGTGTCACCTAGGCTTTGCTGATCTCATTGGACGTCTCTGCACTGCCCTGCTTGGCCCCTGCTGCCTTCCACAGCCTGCCCCAGGCCTTCTTGGGTATAGTAAGTAAGTTACCCGCCAGTGAGAGTGAAGCTCTCTAGCATCTGCCCTATTGGCTTTTTCTTCTGTCCATCATTATTTTCCCACTTTCTCCCCATTTTCCAACCAGAGCAAATCAAGCAGAGTAGATGTGGTCACCCTGAATGTGCCAACGGCCGCATTAGACACCTGAAGGCATGCTGTGCAAGGAGTAGCAAAGAAATGAAGCAAACCATGAGCTGCCGTGGTGCTTTCTTTGTGGTTATTTAAATGGCTTGTTTTTTTCGAAAAAATATGGCAACTTTGCATGTGCCACTCAGAAAGTGTGTGTGTGCTACTAGTGGCACATGTGCCATGCGTCGGCCGTCCCTGACCTATGATTTCCAGAATGACAAAATGTAAAACAGCCAAGATAAAAGCGGTCGGTTAATTCAGCCAAAAGCCTTTCTTAAAAAAGACAAAAAGCAGGTTTTAGTTGCTTGTCAAAAAGCCCGTGGCAAGGTCAGCATGCAGACCACTTTGAGGAGGGGATTTCACTGCAGTCGAAAAGAGACCGCATTGTCTCCTCGCCTTCTTTTTTTTTCCGGGCTGTCGGGAAACAATCAAGAGCCTTGGCCGTTCAGCAGAGTACACAAGCATTCTCATCTGGTCTTCCATCCTTCAGCCTTATCGTTTCACTTCAGAATGAGAAGTTGTAATGAGACACTCAACGCAACTGCTTTCTCAAGCAAGAATATAAGGATGTGGTTAGTGTTGGCAGAGGAACTGTATCCATCACAGGAGTGCTATGTGCATATTTACCTGTGCTGGAAGGCTCCACACAGGAACAGTCTGCGTGTTCCCATCAGGTCATCATTTGTGAAAATGCTGACCATCTATCTGATAAAACCAAGTTTTTAGAATATTATAATTTTGATCTGAATTTTCTCAGGGTGCAATCCTATGCTGTGCTGGAACAGGCAGGATGGTGGGCCTGCGCCAGTGGTGTCATCTAAATGATTTAAGAACAGGTACTCACTTTTGATTGGCACGTGTCGGGACCCGCCCATCGGAAGTGATGTCATAAGCCGGAAGTGATGGCATGGCAGGAAGTGACATGAAAAAAGCCCTTTTTGAGGCCTCAGATGATTTTAAACTGACCCAACAGTTTAAAATCAAGCCTGATTGCTCCCTGGAAGGACAAATGCTGAAGCTGAAGCTCCAATACTTTGGCCACCTGATGAGAAGAGAGGACTCTTTAGAAAAGACCCTCATGCTGGGAAAGATTGAAGGCAAAAGGAGAAGGGGGCGACAGAGGATGAGATTTTATTTATTTATTTATTTATTATTAGATTTGTACCCCGCCTTATTGTGCCCGAAGGCACCCAAGGCGGCATTACAATATAGATATAAAAACAATATAATAATTCACAATTAAAAACAATTAAAACAGAATTAAACAATACAATCAAAAATTAAGAACACAATTAAAAACAAATTTAAAAACAATATAAAAACAACAAGCCCCGTGGGTTATAATAACCAGCCAGCCTGTCAACAATTAAAAGCTTTTTGGAATAAAAAGGTCTTCAGCCCCCGCCGAAATATAAACAAAGAGTGAGCAGTTCTCAATTCTAAGGGGAGGGTGTTCCAGAGTTGGGGGGCCACCACCGAAAAGGCCCTCTTCCTGGCCGCCACCCCTCTCACTTCTCCTGGTGGCGGCACAGTCAGGAGGGCCCCCCCAGATGATCTAAGAGTACGGGTTGGATTATATGGAAGAAGGCGGTCCCTCAAATACCCCGGACCCGAGCCGTAAAGGGCTTTAAAAGTCAAAACTAGCACTTTGAATTGGGCCCGGAACAGAACCGGCAGCCAGTGTAGTCGCCGAAGCAGCGGCTCGACAGAGTCAAACCGACGTGCTCCAGCAACCACCCGAGCCGCCGCGTTCTGTACTAGTTGTAATTTCCGGACCGTCTTCAAAGGCAGCCCCACGTAGAGCGCATTGCAATAATCTAATCTAGATGTCACTAGGGCATGGGTCATAGTGGCCAGGTCCGCACAGCTCAGGTACGGCCGCAGCTGGCGGATCAGCCGAAGCTGAGCAAAGGCTCCCCTGGCCACAGCCGCCACCTGGGAGTCCAGGTGTAGCTGTGAATCCAGGAGAACCCCCAAGCTGCGAACCTGCTCCTTCAGAGGAAGTGCGACCCCATTAAGAGCAGGACGATAGTCCAATACCCGAGCCGTGGATTTCCGAACCAAAAGCACCTCTGTCTTATCCGGATTTAATTTCAGCTTGTTCGCCCGCATCCAGCCCCCAACTGCCTCCAGACAGCGATCCAGGACCTCAACCGCCTCCTCAGAATCAGGGGGAAAGGAGAGATAAAGTTGGGTGTCATCAGCATATTGATGGCACCCCACTCCAAACCCCCGGATGACCTCTCCCAGCGGTTTCATGTAGATGTTAAAGAGCATGGGGGATAAGATGGAACCTTGTGGCACCCCAAACCTGAGAGGTCGGGGTGCCGAACAAGCCTCCCCCAGCACCACCTTCTGGGATCTGTCAGCCAGGAAGGAGCGGAACCACTTCAAAACAGTGCCTCCAAGCCCCAACCCGGCCAGCCGACCCAGAAGGACACCATGGTCGATGGTGTCGAAAGCCGCCGAGAGGTCCAGTAGGACTAACAGGGTCGCACTTCCCCCGTCCATCCCCCGGCGCAGGTCATCCACCAAGGCGACCAAGGCAGTCTCCGTCCCGAACCCCGGCCTGAAGCCAGATTGGAATGGGTCCAGATAATCCGTTTCCTCCAGAACCCTCTGAAGCTGGGGCGCCACCACCCGCTCAATCACCTTACCCAGAAATGGGATATTGGAGACTGGCCGAAAGTTGTTTAAATTTGTGGGATCCAGGGAGGGCTTCTTCAGGAGGGGGCGAACCATCGCCTGCTTCAAAGCAGGCGGGAGCACCCCCTCCCTCAGAGATGAATTCACCACCCTCCCTGTCCACTCGGCCAGCCCTCCCCGGGCAGCTCTAATTAGCCATGCCGGGCAAGGGTCGAGCGGGCAAGCAGCAGGTCTCACACTCCAGAGAATCCTGTCCACATCCTCAGGCTCTACAAGCTGAAAAGAATCCCAAATGGTAGGATAGACAGGTTCCCCAGGGACATCACTAGATATGCCCACAGCGGCGTCCAAGTCATGCCGGATCTGATCGACCTTATCTGCAAAGTGTTTTGCGAACTCGTCACAGCGAGCCTCCGTGTGCTCCTCCCTACCAGTAAGAGGGGCAAGATGTAAAAACCTGCGGACCACACGGAAGAGCTCAGCCGGACGGTTCTCTGCAGATGCAATGGTGGCAGAGAGGTGTGCCCTCTTAGCTGCCACCACTGCTCTGGAATAAGCTTTTAATTGGGCCCTAGCCCGTGTCCGGTCAGATTCGGCACGAGTCTTTCGCCACCGACGCTCTAGTCGTCTGCTCTGCCGCTTCATCGTTCGCAGCTCCTCAGAAAACCAAGGAGCCGCTCCGATTCTGCGACTGGGCAAAGGACGCTCAGGAGCGATCTCATCCAGGGCCCTGGCCATCTCCGTATTCCAGAGGTCGACCAGGGCACCGGGTGGGTCTCCAACTCTGGCAACAGGAAAATCCCCCAGAGCCCTCAGGAATCCGTCTGGATCCATCAGCCTCCGAGGGTGGATCATAAAATGTGATCCCCCGCCATTGCAGAGGTGAGAAGCCGCAACGAGCCTAAATCCCACCAGACAGTGATCTGTCCATGACAAAGGAGTGATCTTAATCTCCTCCACCTCCAGATCACCATCAACCTGCCCCGCAGTAAACACCAGGTCCAGCGTGTGTCCCGCCTCATGCGTCGGGGCAGATATTCTTTGAGACAGACCCATGGTTGCCATGGAGGCCATGAAATCCTGAGCTGCAGGTGTTCCCGGGGCCTCGGCATGGACATTAAAGTCCCCCAACACCAGAAGGCGGGGGGACTCCAACACCACGCTCGAGACCAGCTCCGTCAGCTCAGGCAGGGAGACTGCAGGGCAGCAAGGCGGGCGGTACACCAACAGAATCCCTGTTCTGTCTCGCCCCTCCAACACAACGCGAAGGCACTCAAACCCGGTGGACTGCTGAACAGGGTATCTGGTGAGACGGATGGAATCCCGATAGACCATCGCAACCCCACCTCCCCGCCCCTGTAGTCGTGGCTGCTGAAGTACCCGGAAACCCGGCGGACAAATCTGGGAAAGATTAACCCCTCCCAGCTCATCCAGCCAGGTCTCCGTGATACATACCAGGTCGGCTTTCTCCTCCAAGATTAAATCATGGATAAGAGAGGTCTTATTATTCACCGACCTGGCATTCAGAAGCAGCAGCTTCAGACTCAGGGGACTGTTGCCAGAAGAACCAGGGGTCAGAGGGATGAGGGAAGGGCCAGAAAGAGGGACAATCTGTCTACGACTGACCCTCCTTCTCCTGTACTGTCCGGCCCTGCCCCCACCGCCATATCTTCCGTAACCCGTAACTCTGCTGATGGTGGCCTCCCTGCCCTCCCCTGAGCTCCCTCGAGGTGTCAAGCACATAATTCCGGCGGGAGCGACCTGCAAGCCAACCACCAGCGCAGATACAAAGACTAAAAAACACAGACACGCACACACACACACTCCCCACCAACAAACCAGTGCAGCAGCCCTCACCCCCCTCACACTGAGGCTTGGGCTGCTGCAGGCCTCTGCCTCTCTCTCACAGAGGCAGAGGTCCTCGTTCCTTCCCTCCCTGCCCCCCTTTCACAGAGGCAGGGATAGCCTTCCACTCTCCTGGCCAGACTCTCACTCCGGCCAGGAAGTCACAATCATACTATCACTCACTCAGTTAAAATGGCTGGTGGTGGCTTGTTGACAGGCGACTAGGCTCCAAAAGTAAAAACGTGGTTGGAGCCTGATGGTCCACGGGAGATGAACACTGAGGGAGGCAGGCACAGCAGCAGATGTTCTTGGCTCCAGTCTCAGCTCCCCAGGCGAAGAGCCACGGGCAAAGAGCCCTTTGGCTCTTGCCCTTTGGCTCTTGCCCTTTGGCTCTTGCCAGAGGCTCGCGCCTCCAGCAAGCCAAAGGCTTAAGATGGTACTTGCCTGGAGGGAAA
>JAJKFI010000189.1:500058-525877 GCA_029204185.1 Lerista edwardsae | reverse complement strand
TCAATCAATCAATCAATCAATCAATCAATCAATCAATCAATCAATCACTAGTATTTATATACCACTTTTCAACACAAGTTCACAAAGCGGTTTACAGGCAAATAGTAATAATAAAGCTAAATGGCTCCCTGTCCCAAAAGGGCTCACAATCTAAAAGAATGGAGAACACCACCAGCAACAGCCACGAGAAAGACACTATGCTGGGGTGAAGAGGGACAATTGCTCTCCCCCTGCTAAATATAAGAGGACACCACTTGAAAAAGTGCCTCTTGCCCAGCTAGCAGGGGTTATGAAGATTAAAGATGCCTTGGCACTGTAAAGATGCTTTGAATGGGTGGGGGAAGGTCTGCTACAGATGCTTTCCTGACCTGCGGAGCACTGGTCTACCTGTGGCTGGTCCCTGGGCTCCGCCATTGTTTCTAATGGGTAGACCTAGACTCCGGAGCCCAGGTCTACCCGCATAATGTTGCAGGGGCCACTGGCACCCCCCAAGATGGCCCCAAGGCGGTGCCCAGGGCTTGTGCCCCCCCAGCCCCCCTAGATCCGCGACTGCTTGTTGGAACTTGCTCCCTCTGTTCCTAAAATAACAAGAATCTTGTGGCACATTAAAGACTAACAGATTTGTTTTGGCATAAGCTTTCAGGGAGTAGAGTTGACTTCATTGAATACATGGGCAGCCCAATCCTGAACTGCCTGGCTGCTATTGCTGCAACCAGCAGCAGCCAGGCAGCCGCTGGGATCTCCCCTGGAGAAGGGGACATTTGTCCTCTTTCCCTGGGGGGAAGCCCCATTGCCTGCAATGGGGCTCCCCTGCTCACCGCCCGCTATTTGGCCAGCTGTGTCAGGCTGCCCGGGCCTCCGCCAGGGCTAAGATCCAACAGTGGAAGCCACCACTAGGTCCCACCCCCTCGCGACGCTGCCCCATCCCCCCATCTCCGCCCAGCGTCCCTGCGAGGCCAGTGACGGGTAACTTTGCCTCTCGCTGACATCGCATCGCCACCTCTGGGCGGTGAGTCGCTGGCGGTGCCATCCATGTTGCACGTGCCTTTTACGACACCAGCATGAGCAGTGTGCTCATACCGCTCGCGCTATAGGGCTCTGGATTGAGCACGACGTCAGGCATTCTTAAACTCTCAAAACACCACCACCCTGGCCATGCCCCACCTGTTCTGCAGTGGAGGACGCCATGACCCATCTCCTCTGGTGCCTCTGGAAGCAACTAGAAGTCACTTTCATGGACCCAGAAGTAAGCCAATGATTTTCTGGCTGCTTCTGGAGGCCTGCAGTGGCCCAGTATGGCCTCCAATTGCATCTAGAGAATTTTGAGCCAACTGGACACAAAGGTGGGTGGGAGAACCCACTGAACATCAGGTCGTGACTCACCAAGTGGGTCACAATGCACAGTTTGAGAAACCCTATGTTAAGTAGTATCCTCCGTTATCAGGTTTGAATATGCAGGCGTATAGAGGTAAAAATGGTCGATGAGGCCAATTTCTTGCAGCCTCTTGCATTTTGTGGCCATTTGCTCCACTTTAACATTGTTTTCTCTCTCTAGGCCTCTCTGTGTACAGTGGGACCTCAGTATTCACTGATTCAGTATCCATGGATTTGACTCACCACTGATACGGGCGGCATCTTTAAATGCCTTGAAACAAAGAAAAAAGGGGCCAAAATTCCATTTCCTCCCTTCCTTCATTCCATTAGTGGAGGCACTCCAAAATGGTTTTATTTTTTGGGTGGATGGTAGTGTTATCCTAGTAGTGTGTTTTATGCCTGTTATGCCTGACTGTTAGCAGACATAGCCACAGGCATAAAACATGCTTTATCTTTTTTACTTTTTATTACGGTGGGGTGCTTGGGGGTGCTTTCTGGAGTGTTTGTTGAGCTCCATGCGGCGCCTTCTAGAGCGTTTGTTGAGCTCATGTTGAGCTCCATGCTCATTGGATCAGGACCGTTCTGATGGCTTTGCATTTCCCTTTGCCTGGCCTCCAATTGCAGCCAAGGCATGTTTGCTTACTTACAAATAAATGCTCATTTGCTCAGCTTGGCTTTCCATAGGGGTCAATACATTTATCCATTTGAAGTGGGGGGACTACTCAGTGGTGTCATCTACAAACAAGGAATGGGAACGCTGGGCAGGACTTCCGCGGGACTTCCACGTGATTGGCTGCCCGCCCGTCCCGCGGCTGCCCTGGCGTCCGGGGGGGTGCCTCCTCACCGGGGGAGACGGGTGGGGGCGCACCAGAGCCTGGGCAAGCAGCAGTGGGGCGCGCAAACCAGGGGCAGCCCCCCTCCCGAGGCCAGGGCAGCCGTGGAACGAAACGGGTGGGCTGCCAATCACACGGAAATCCCGCCCAAGTCCCGCCCAGCGTTCCCGTTCCTTGTTTGTAGATGACACCACTGGACTTACTTCTCATGTGTCTTTTGGAGTCTTTGTTTATAGGATCAGGACCATTCTGGAGGCTTGCCCTTCAAAATGGACTGGGCCACGTTTGCCTACTTGCAAGTAAATGCACAGTGTGGCTCAGTTTCACTGCCATAGTGCTTCATGCATTTTCCTTGGCAACTTCTGGGCATACTCAGATAAGAAGACTCTACAGCCAGTTAGGAGAAAGCAACAGAGCTGCAGGTAGAATTAGGGACTTAGAAACAATCAGCAGTTCACAGATGACATTTTAATAGATCAATGTCAGTGTTATTTCGTTAAGTGAGCAGGGTATCACATTTTATCGTTTTATAAGCTCCTTGTGAGTGTTATCTCATGATATGTCGTTTTTACTGTTTTAGAATGCCCCTATCAATTCGATTCCATTATCCCCCCCCATCTAGTTTGCTTCATGTAGTATAGCATCTATACCACTGCATGCTAGGTGACAATGGAAGTGGGCCTTTAAAATTATTTTCTCATTGATTTCGGTATCCACTGATTTCAGTATCCGGTACGGAACCTCATTAGATAACCAGGCACGACCTGTATATACTTGCCAACTGATGATGCAACTTCGTGCATCAGTTTCAAAATGGCTCTAGTCCATACATGTGTGTGCATAATAGGTCTCTATGGTGCTACAAGGTGCTTTGTTCTTTTTGCTGCAACCGGTTAGCACAGCTTCTCCTCTGGAACTTGTTCCTGAAACAGTGACTTGTGGCAACAGTGACTTGTCTCGTGTCTGTGTTTCACCCAGGGCTTGCCTTTTCCCTGTCACCCGCTGTTCTTCATGGACTGTGTACTGATATCAGTGGTATACTGATTTGTAAACCTTGCCCTTTTCTGCAGCCCCATCACTCAGTTCACTGGGGAATATTAGTGATGTCCAGAATTCAGAAAATAATGTGTCTGCCAAAGAATAATGAAAATAAAAATGATGTGTGAAGTCAGTCCATTTGTCTGTAGGGTTTTCAGTGCCACATTGGGCAGATGTGGCAGAAATGCTCATATGGACCTCAGGCTGTTTCCAGATGAAGGCTTTTCTGGCTGTCATTGTTCCTGATGCCTAGAAAACAGATGGGGACTGTGATTGATCCCCGCTAGTCCAACTTGTGGAATGGAGACGGAAAATGAGTCTAGAAGGATTATTATTCCTGTAAGAAATACTAGGATTCATAATTAATACCTCTTTCACTTAGTACTTCTGTCCTCTCCACTTGTGACTAAACCAGTCATGTGGGAGACTGCTGGTCCGACCAAGTTTGCATACTGTTCACAGTGTTCTTTTATTAAAATGGCATTTGTCATGTCTATTTTTACATTAGCAAAACCAGTTCTTGTTGTTTATTTTAAAAGGGCTAATTATTAAAAGGATGCTTGGACCTAACCATTTGTTTTGCTGAGGTCCATACAGCTTTTGAACCATCATGACACACATAGTCCAGGTGCCACTTATGGCAACCAATCAGCAGTTTGATTAACAGCCCAATCCTATGCTTCCCCGTGGGCCACAGTGGTTGCCACTATATCCTATTGGTATAGGATATATACCTATATCCAATGGGAAAGTTGCCAGAGGAATCCTCAGGGGGAAGAGGACATTTGTCCCCTTCCCCCGAGTAAAGCCCCAGCTTCTGCAATGGGGCTTCTTGAATTTAGCTTGTGCCAGCTAAATTGCAGATTTGAGAAACCCCATGCTGGAGAAGGCCTCCACCAGTTCCAGCCCCTCACGGGCCAGTCCCTCCCACTGTTCCATCCTCTGCCCTCTCCCCACCCAGAATCACTTCCCACACACCTTCCCACCACCCTCCCCATGCCCCTGCTCCCCCCAGTGCTTACCTTCTCATCACCAGTGCCCAGGGCTTCCTCTGCAGCACAGACAGGGCAGTACCAGTGCTGCTTATTCCAAGTGCTGCAAATGTGCTTTAGAGTACCTTTGAGACACTCAGTGCCAGTGGTATGCCCATACTGCCGGCACTGCAGCCCATAGGATTGGGACCTAATTTCTTATTTCAGCTGCTTGCCCAGGACTGCAAAAGCATCTGGTAGGCAAGAATTGACTAAGGGTCCAATTCTGTCTAACTTTCCATTTCTGATGCAGCCATGCCAATGGGGTATACACTGCATCCTGTAGTTGGGGGGTAAGGAATCAAGGAAGCCTCCTCAAGGTAAGGGAACATTCATACCCTTACCTCGGGGCTGCATTGCTGTTTGTATTTGTGCTGGAAAATTGGATAGCTCTGTGCAGATGTTTGAGCCACACTGCACATTGACTCAATGTGCTTAAGGTAGGGAAGCATCAAGCTTCATATCTCTGCCATATAAGCATTCATACTTACACATGTACGTGTGTATGAATTTAGGCACCTTTCTCCATAATCACAAACTCTGCCAAAACAAGATTCCCAATCACACAGAAAGGTGTCCATAAGCCAGCAATTTTAAACCTTTTTAGGGCGCAATCCTAACCTAGAGTTAGGCCGGCACAAGTTAGGCCAGCACAATTTGGCTGGCACAAGGGCCACCGTAAAGGATGTTTGGACCACTCTCAGAGTTGAGGAGGACAGTACATGTGTGTGTGTGTGTGTGTGTGTGTGTGTGTGTGTGTGTGTGTGTGTCGGCCTCTCTGACTCCAAGAGTAGTGAAAACGTACTTTATGGTGTCCCTTGTGCTGGCCAAACTTTGTTGGCCTATGCTGGCCTAACTCCACGTTAGGATTCCGTTCTCAATCTCATGGCACACAGAGAAGGTACTAAAATTGTCAAGTCACACCATCAGTTTTTGGACAATTGGTAAGGCACACCCTGCTGCCAGTGGGGGGCTCACATCTCCCATTGGCCCTACTGATACATTGTCTTCCCCCAAATTCCCACAGCACCGCTGTGGACCACTCGCAGTGCACCAATGTGTTGCAGCACAGTGGTTGAAAATGGCTGGCATAAGCGTTCCTAAGTATGTGCGTTGCAGGTATACTCACAAACAGCTGATGTGGAGCCTGCCATTGTTTCCCACCCTATGTGCATTAATTGAACATTTAGAAGCCCCAACAAAACTCCTTTGAAATCAATGGAACAAATTAGTTGCAAATAACTGAAGTTTCTTACTTCAGAGAAACAATAGTGCTTTCAGTGGGACATACAGCATATGCACCCTTGCATGTTGACTCAGAAACAAGGCCCATTGAGTTCAGTGGGGTTTAGTCCCAGGTAAGTGTGTTTAGGATTGCACCCATAATTACAACAAAGTTCATAGGATCGGAACTGCTATGATTGGCTTGGTAAATTGCAAGGTGTGTGTGTGTGTGTGTGTGTGTGTGGTCATATGAAGTGTAACCTTCAAGTTTTGAGCTGATGCAAAGCCCACTAGAGAAGCCCCTGATTTTCTCCAGCAGTTTCAGTAAACCCAAATTATCTGGGTTCTGCTTCGCACCAGCAGTAAACTCCGCAATTCAACACTACACCAGTTGCTTTGCTGGCACCACCATAAAATGAATGTGAATTTGGCTCATACTTTTAAAATGTTACACTGGAGTACCTATCACTTTGGCTGATGTTCTTAACACCCATCACCTGAACTAAAATGATAAAATACACACAAGACTCCCAATAAAATTTACTGCTTGGTATCTTGAAAATAGCATATTGGAGAGTGTTGTCATACATCGGAACATTTTTTCAGTAACTTCGATATTGTTAGGCCTGCATGATTAAGGAATATTTCCATTCCAAAATCAAGTCTCCTTCCAAATATCTTTCCCGATGTTAAGGAATTATAATTTTTTTCCAAATATTACATTCTACCTGGGGGGGGGGCTTTCTGTGCACCTTTTCCCATTTTTAAAGTGGAACACTAAAGGAAATATAAGAATTGGTTCTGTGCTTTTAATATAAAGAAATACAATTCCTTGAGACTTGTCAAGAAATTGATGGCATATATCCCTGGGGTAAAAACTAATTTTTTGTTTTCACTTTGTTTTTATCATCAGCTTTATCATCAAGACCTACTGAGCATTGTAGTAGTATGACATCATTGAGTGTACAAAGGCTTGGCAGTTATAGCAGAGGTATTCCCTTTTAGCAACACAAGTAGATTAGATAACGTGAAATCCAGGCTTAGGGTTGATTTACATAACTATTTTTTTTACATGGCAACCACAATTTTCTTGTGATAATCTTGTTTGAAATTCCTATCATTTTATTAACTTTTTTTGTGATACATGCAATTAGCAAATTATCGTGTGAATATGAATGATGGACAATCTATACTGCTTCTTCCCACACCCCTTAAGAAAAAAATCAGTAACTCTTACTGCCCAGTGAGAAACAACACACTCAGAACTATCACACAATACAGCTTTCCTTGGACTGTACAACTTTAGATTGTAGCTGGGGAGATAGCATGCCTGAGATGTGAATATTTGTTTTTTAAAAAATCAACAAATCCCACTAACACAGAGAAAGCAGTCTTGAGCTTTTCTCATTGAGGTGCTGGTGAGATGCTCTGTGAGTTTGTTGCTAAAATAAAAGTAAAATTTCACATCATATTATGCTCTGCTTGCATTCTGAATTGGTATAGTCTTGTACCAAGGAAGGATTGTACCATGTGAATGGGGGAGATATGTGCTGTATGTTTCTTTTGGCACAAAAATAGATATAGAGGAAGATCAATATCTCCATTTAATTTCCAGAAAACAGGTCTGTTTAAAAATAGCATCTTACTTGCCAGAGTTCTGGAGGCAGTGATGTCATTCAGGGGGAACGGACCAGAACGGGATCCTAACAGGCTCCATGGCTGGTTCCGGGTTCCCGACAAGTGCCAATCAAAAGTGAGTTCCTGTTCCTAAATCATTTGAATGACACCACTGTCTGGAGGGTACCTAAGCAGAGCTCTGTGCAAGCAGTTACTCTTTTACTTATGTAGAACATTCTCCAATTCTGAAGGAAAGAGATTGGTCCCCCTAGCTGCACATAGCAAGATGAGCTCATTTCAGCCCCTCTGTGCGCGCTGGAGCCTCAAGGGAATCTGTATCAGATTTGTTTGTTCAGTGATTTATATATGTGATTTAATATATATTGTACACCTCACGTGCAATCCATTATTTTGTGTTTTAATGAAAATAACTAAGCCTGATTCATGAATATTGGAGTTACTTAGAATGCAGTCCTCCTATCCAACTTTCCAGCACCGGGATAAGGGCAGTGCAGCTCAGAGGTAAGGGAACAAACATTCCCTTACCTTGATGAGACTCCATGACTCCCGCTGCACTGCAGAATGCAGCACATGCCCCATTGGCACAGCTATGTCAATGCTGGAAAGTTGGTTAGGATTGCACCTTATGTCTTGAATTAAACCAAAAGGCATCATCCTAGGAATTCTCTTCTTTGTGGAAGAGGACCTCTTGAAACTCCCCCCTGCCAACTGTCCAAATATGAAACAGCTGCCTAGCTGCCTTACCAAGAAGATTTTATTGTTAAAATAAAAGTAGAATTTGTTTTGGGAGAAAAAAGAACACACATCTTCATTGTAAAACTCATGTTTGGTTTACAATTAGAGAAAAGTCACATGGTCCCCAAAAGCCCCCGAGCTTGGTTTTTTTAAATATATATTTATATATTGAAAATATATTTAAAAAACATAAAAATCTATATTTAAACATATATTATATGTTAATTAGTACACTTAAATATAGCTTAATTATATTTACAGTGTGACGCAGATGATTGCAAGATTTAATGCCAGATTCAATTTTTTTTCCAAAAATCCCATAAAATTATATAAATATACAATAAATATTTGTTACACATGGTGAATAAGAGAGAACAAGGCCACAAACATTAACTTACATTTGCAATAATTTTTTTAACAAAACAATAGGGCCAACAACATGCACAAAATACTTTTGCCACAAACAGATCACAGCAAAAACTTCAATTGAGTGACATTTTTGACACCTCAGTTTAACTACAACTGCCAAGCCTGTGATCATGTACTTTGCCATAATAGATCTGGCATACAGTAGCCATGGGTGTAAAGAATAGTGCTTGTTTTGGCCTACAAAAACAAACAAAAAACAAATACAGCACAATTCTATGCTGGTCTACTCAAAATTAAGTCCCATTGATTTCAGTGGGACTTGCTCCCAGGTAAGTGTGTCTACGATTGCGGCCTTAGAGGGATGGGTAAATAATGATATGTTAATATGTTGCATAACATAAGGATCAGTAGTTGTTTTTGATGGTTTGCATGCTTACAATTTACAACTCTTATTCCCAGTATAGTACTGCCAGATAGTTTAATTGCAACCTCAATTTTTAGTCTGTGATCCTCAAACCACTTATTCCACACTAATCCCAATAAAGCTAAAAGGCACTGCTCTGAAATATAATGGTTGGAGGAGCTGAGCCTTAAATTGAACTCTTCCAAGATTGAACGACCCATCAGTCGTCACCTATTCAGTGAAGACTTCACCAGTCTAACAGAATTCTCCTTTTTATTTAGAGGCCTGGTTGAATCTGGTGTTAATTGATTTAAAAAAAAAATTGTGACATATAATGCCTCTCAGGGAAAATCTTCTTTAAAGCAATAAATACTACATATGCACATACATATATCTAGAAGTTCATTTTCTATCCTGCTAGTAATGGAATATGTATCAGCAAAACAGCTTCCTTCCACTGTTAAAAAGGAAAGTCAAATTGCAATGTGATTAATCCAGAGATAACAGACTCATATTTCAAGAATCTTATAAAGGCCAAATTAGAAAAAATATGTTTGATGTACAGTTTTCTTTATTTCCACATTTCCCTTTATTTGGACTGTAGACTCCATAGCTCATCTTGTTAATGAACCACCGCAAATTTATTATGGGAATTTAAGTGACTGATTTAAGGTGTCACTGAGTGAACCAATGTCAGAACATAATCTCTTTGTCAGAAAATCCGTATCGCGGCAGACGTTTTTGAGAACATATCTCCTCTTGCTTTCCTACGTAAAATTAAGATTATGTAGTATCAACCAACAAAATAGGGGACTACGTTAGTGGATTTGAAGGAAATTGAGATCATAATTTTCTCATTGCATCAAAATGCACTTCAAAGAGATAACAATGGTTCCCGCCATCCTCAATTTCATTTTCAAATGTGTGATCAAAAGCACCCACTTGCTTGCAGCACAGTTTTACAAAGTTTTTCCATTCTAACTGTATGGATTAATGTAACCCAAATATTTTTTCCTGCCCATAAATTGTGGCAATTATAAATATTTGCTGGAATATTCTGGTGAAGATACCCTGGGACACAGGTTAACATTAATAGAAGGAACTATCATCAGACTGAAAGGTTGATTCAGCCCCATTTGGGTCTCTGCCACTCAACCAGACAATGCCAACATCTGTTTTCCTTTAAACAAACAACCATGTACTTGCCCAACCTTGGGCAGAGTTGATTAATAGAGCATCTACCTGCACACTATAATTGATCAACTGAGAGTTTTTTGTTTTTTTAAAGAGTGAACACATGTTCAAGGATAGTGAGTACGTTTCAAGTAGAAGTACAGTACTGTATGTAAAAAGCTTATTTTTCAAAAAGTCCAGTTTGTTTTTATCCCAATTTTAGCTCCCGTAAATGCATAACTGGATGCTAATGAAAGTGGCTGGACTACTTTCCACTGTCAAATTAATAACTCCAGTAGCTGAAATTAGCCTGTACTGTATCTAGATTGCTATCTTTTAAGGCACATATCTTAAGATTGGAGAGTTTCAAAGTGTGCAGATGTCACCTGGAAAGTGTTGCATTTGTGTCTGTGACCAAGCTTACAAACACCAGATGAGATGCATCTAGGGCAGGCAGTACTGCTTCAGACTCCAGGTGGGGGCTTAAATGCTCCTTTGGACAAGAAAAAACAAATTCCTGCGCTTAGAAAATTAGATAAGGAGAAGGCGCTATCACTAGTTTTCTGTCTAGGAATGTGTTTTCTACTTTCTGAGTGAATATTCCAACTGCGTTCTGTAGTAGTATAGTCTAGACCAATTGTTCTCAAACCTTTTAGCACTGGGACCCACTTTTTAGAATGACAATCAGTCCAGGACCCACCAGAAGTGCCGTTATGGATGCCAGAACCTGCTGCTTTCCTGAGACTGCAGCAAAGTTAGGTTATTTCTCAGTCATTTTCCACTACAAAGTGAATGAGGAGGAAGGGAAAAAAGCCTATTTACAATCTTGACATAAGCAAAATAACCACACAGCCCTCCCGCTTTTCCATCTTCTCATATTTTCAATGATGGCTGCCTTGGGTGCTACGTGACCCACCTGGGATTGGCTCACGACTCACCTAGTAGGTCCTGACCCACAGTCTGAGAAACCGTGGTCCAGACACAAGTTTCCTTCCTCATTTGTTGTTAAGAACCAGGCCTCTATCACAGCAGTGGCCAGTGTTTAGCCAAACTCCAGAAGCCATCTAGGCCAGCATGCATCTTAAATACGAATGGGGCTACACCTGGCTAAATGACATTGGGTACATCGTAACACATGGGTCTTACGATGTGTGCCTTAAAAACAAATGCCTTTAAGTCAGAAAGATGTCAAGCTAAGTTCGTGCTGTAAGTTCTAACATAGTGCAGTCATTTGTGTCGCAGCTTGTGCTGGATTTGCTGATCATTATCCAAAGCCTAAGGCTTCAGTCCTGTGCTCACTCACCTATGCAACCCACTGAAGTCAACTAAAGTGCACGCAGCTGATGCCAGGATTGCATTCTAGGATTTATTTTTAAACCAAGAGCTGTGCTTCTACAGGTTTATATTCCCTGCAGGAGTTAAGGCTATTGTGTGCTACCCCTTGGAAAGCAATAGACCCTTGCAGTCATAATTTGATGCAACAGGTAGTCTGGTTTTGAGGTAGAAGGCTCTGTCTACCTGATTCCAGAGCCACTTCTTCAGGCCTGGATTCTTGCATGCTATCTCAAGTAACGTAGTAAGTATTTGAGAACTAGGGCGTACTCGACATTCCATTTTGCAATAAGAACGTCAAGCTGTACTGCTTACGTTTATTCGCAGGGAAAGCCATTACTCTGTCAGTGAGCCTCTGTGGGCCATGTCCAACAGCAAGTGCCACTCCTTCCATTGCCACAACACAATTAGTCGTGGATCACCACGAATGGGATAGATCCATAACACAACGTTGTGGTATTCCCAGCGTATTTGTACAGCCTGAGATCTGTGTCCCTCTTTACCCCTTGCTGACTATTCATCTCTGATCCAGCGTAAGCTGCATGAGGTCTGTATCTGACCGAGGACCCGTATTCCCAGCCTCATCAACAGATGCATCTCTCAAGGCCTGACTAAATACTGTGAAATAAGCATATCAGCTGTGCTGTTAGATTGGGGAGGTTGTCTGCAAGTCTTTGTTCTCATCACCCAGGGAAAGTGGAAAATATATATTTGAAGAAGATTGCAATTTGTTTCCATCCCAAAGAGAGGAACAGTGTAGTGAGAGCCCGCATACAAACAAACATGATACAAGCAAAATGCAGAAGTTGTTTTTTTTAAAAGCAACAATAATAGAATAGCATGTACCTAGACAAATATGGAAGTGCTGCTTGGAGACTAGAAAAAGAGCACTGGGAGGAACATCAACATTGTCTTTTTTTCAGTTGCCTCTTTTTTTATTTTTTTTTCAGTAGTCTGATTTGATATTGCAAACACCTTCACAACATACAAAAAAAACCCAAATTTGTTTTATCCAGAACATATATGGTGATGACAAGGAGTTCTTCCTTCTTTTAAAACCATGTGGGAATTTTAAAATTAAAAAAAAAATCAACAGTAAAACTATGACAACAGCACCTTGACATTGTTTTAATTCCAACACTACCAGAAGAATTTAAAAGCAGTAAACAGATATAATACTAACAGGAATAAAGATACTTACTGTCTAAAATGTAAACGGAATGTTTTGGTTCAATTTTTTTTTCTGAAAGAGGACAGTTTATCATCAATTCACAATTGAAGCAGCATGCAATTTTATTTTTTTAACTTTTTTTTTTAAACGTTTTCAATTCTTGGCAATGGCAACAAACCACAATGTTAGAGGAATGGAATGCAAATTTTTTTTTTATCAGAGTTGTGCGCAAATGGGTATCTTTTTTTTCTCTTTTGTTCCCCTTTAGGTCATGGATATGTTCAATAAATAGATTGTGGAACCACTGTACTGTATAAATTTCATTTATACATGCAGTCCATAAAATTATTTTCTTTCTTACTGAATAATTTACCCTGTTATGTATATATACAAATAGATAAATTTTGTCTCAATATAATCTATACAACATGAATCCACTATCTTCCCCTTTTTATGGTCAGTGTACAAACACAAGAAGTGTCTATCCGTATAAACCGCCATCCAACTCTCTTCTTGTTATCCATGGTGAGAGCTCGCACATAAGACTGGGTAGTTCGGCACTGAGAATTCCAGTACCTCTTGTCTATGCCCCTGCAGCCCTCTTTCGTATAACCCTTCGAGTTGCATTTGGTCTCATAAAAATATTGCTTCAGTTGGCCTTTGGGTACTGGAACTTTTTCCAGGACGGTAACCGTTGCCCCCGACATGTCCACCGCAGTCTTTTTCTCAGCCGCTGTGACCCACTCGCTAGTACTGTCACACACACTCAGCTCCCCACGGCGAGCAGGGTCAGAGTGACGGCGGACCCTCATGGACATGTTTGCAGCATCCAAGTAATTTTTGTACTCCTCAAGCAGAAAGAGCAGTGGAGGCTCCAAAGGCACTTGACTGCTGAGCATCACCCGAGTCGAGTACAAGTCTGCATCCTTGTTCTCCTTGCTGGGCTGGATGACCTGCTGCTCATCCAGAAGCTCCTCGATGACATGTTCAAAAGTATCTGCCAAAGATGTCAATCCTCTTGAGGCATCGTTGGGCCCTCCAAGGTTCTCCAGAGTTCCCTGTGTCCGAAGACCAGGATAAGCCAAGCTGTCTTGTCCTCTGAGGCTCACTTCTTTCATTGGGGCAGCTTTCATGCAACTGAAGTATGAAATAACCATAGTAAGAAAAAGGATGGTCATCACTCTTTTCACTTGGTGGAACTGTGAAAGAGGGAAAAAAACACAAGAAATTCAAAACTGATAGGTATTTTTTTAAATCTTAAGGTTCAAATAAATATAAGTATAGTTAGTCCTCTTTTGTATGTGACCTCACTACCCACGACCTCGCTGATCTGCGAGGGGCAGAATTGCTACTTTTCTCATTATTTGTGCCTCTGTCTTCATTATCTACTAGGCAGAGAAAGGCTGCAGGGACCTTTAGAATGGCACCTGCAACAAGCACAGACCCCTTTCATCTGCCGGCCATGTTTGAGGGGTCCATTCTGGTCAGAGGTGCAATTCTGAAGATCCATGCAGCCCCTGGAAGGTCTCTACAGCATTCAGAAAGCTTTTGGCACATCCTGCTGCGCTCTGCCAGCTTCTTGAGATTCCTCTGATGGCAGATAAGGTATCTGATGGAAGATAATTTATCCAGGTAAGGTATCCAGATATCCAGACTCTACTGGATTCTTCTGATGGCAGATGAAGTATCCTTTGCACCTAACCCAGTGGTGGGATTCAGGGGGTTCGCCCAGGTTCTATAGAACCGGTTGTTAAATGGCCGGGCCCCGTCCACTCGCTTACCTTGGCTGGCTTCGGGTTTTTTTTGGCTCCGGCTATGACATCATAGAACCGGTTGTTAATTCATTTGAATTGCACCACTGACCTAACCCCATTGATCCCATAGGATCAGTGATTCATTATCTTTGAATTCACTATCTACAAGGTTTTCCAGGAACCTAACCAGCAATGGGATCTACAAATGACTTGGGGGAACGGAGGGCGGGACTTAGGCGGGACTACCGTTTGATTGGCAGCCCGTCTGTGCACTTCCGCTTTTGTTCCGCTCGCCCCGTGGCCGTCCCTGGCCTCGGAGGGGGTGCCCCACCCTTCTCCCCAGGCGAGCAGGCGCCCCCTCCGAGGCCAAACAAGCGGTAGTCCTGTCTAAGTCCCGCCCTCTGTTCCCCCAAGTCGTTTGTAGATCCCATCGCTGAACCTAACCCTAGTGGATAATGAGGACTGACTACATTCATTTATTTTTCACAGCACCTGAACAGGTTTTTGGCCCAATATTGCTAGAACCTTTCTGTCATGCAGTTGAAATTAATGCCAGTTATTATTCAGTCACTCCCAAGCAACAGAAATCCTTGTCTGGAAACTGGTACATGGATCAGCTGTGGCAAGTGTGCAACAGGTTGCTGCACAAGGAACAGAAGACATTTGACAATAGGGTAATGTGCAATGGAACGATGTGTTACCCTGCATAAATCCCAGCACAGCAGTGTTCATGCAACTCAAGATGTTCATTTAGAGTACTAGTTATAGCAAAACCAATTATCCTACCCTGCTAGGAAAAAGTTAAAAATGTTGGCCTTGAAGTCTCAAGGCCCTTGTGCAGCAAATGTCACATTTTAGGCATGATAATTAATTATCCTCTGTTTGCATGACAAGTGTAGCAGTCTGTTTGGAAAGGTTACTAAGCATCTGTGGTATGCCTGTAATAATTGGAAAAAAATCAGAAAGTTATTGTCTTTTACTGAGAGATCTCAGCATGAAGGTTGGAATTATATTAACTATGATCACGTTTTCCCCCTAACAATCTTGCCTTGCTGCAATTGTTTCTAAAGCTGCAAAACTAACGTTTGAAAAATAGGCTAGCCTATGAAGCGATGGAAGTCGATGTGAAGTTCTACAGTGCTGTAAAATTAGGGCTACAATCCTATGCATTGTATACGACACTGAGTTTTTCACAAGGACTCCATGGTTCCCCTGGCTAGTTTCTGTGGCTCAGAGTTTGGGAACCACTGATATAGGGCGCAATCCTAAGCTGTGCTGGAACGGTGGACCTGTGCTGTATACAGTGCAGCTTGGGAGCAGGCTGGAGCCTCCACGGGGCAAGGGCATGTTTGCCCCCTTGCCCCAGGGTAGGCGCCAGCCATGCCTATGGGCTACTCGGATCTGCACCCACCATTTAGCAGGCACAGGGCCCAGCACATAGGGCCCCATCCCAGCACACGACCCAAATCAGGGCCACACGGTCTTGGGACGAGCATTTGGATGCAGCCTAATGGCTGCATCCAGTTTCCACTCCCCTTCCCAGGCCGGAACACCCTACCCCTGCCCGGTTATGCCCTCCCTCCCACCTTCCCCCTGTCCAGATTGGCTCCTGCGCCAGCAGAACCCGGCTGGCACAGGAGCAGCCTCCCTTCGAGGTTCTCTGGCTCTGCAGGGCCAACCTGACTGCTCACGTCGGCCCTGCACACCTCATGCTGGTGCAAAAGCGCTTTATGGCACTTTCGCGACACCGCAGAGCTGACGCAAGCAGCGTGTGTCAGTTCTAGGGCACCGTTGGATTGCACCCATAGACTCTGACGTGAGGCCCTATTATGAGCTCACACAACCTGCTGCACTCAGAAATAAATAGCTTTGATGAGAAGAACCAGTACAATGTTACAAAACATGTACCCAGCGTTGGAAGCTGGCAAATGTTTATGTTCAAGGTGCTAAAAAGTTTTTATCCCTTGATTAAAGAGAAAGGTTTCCACCCTAAGGTTTTATAGAAATGCCCTTTCACATACATTTAGAGGAAACATGTTTGATTGACAGATGTGACGAATGAAAGATCTGATACAATAACTTTTTAATTTTATGAATAAATGCCGAGTCGCCAAAGGGCTTCCCTTACAGCCCAACCCTGTGGTTTTCCTTGCCATAACGTCAGCCATGCTAAAGCAGGTTGCGACCCGCTTCATGCTGTTGGGTGGGCGGGTGCTTGGGAGGGGAATGGGGGGATATTTTCCCTTACTCCTCTGTAAGCCCCTCGACTGCCAGTGGGTTTCCTCAGACCTGTGCCATCCCTTTAGCTGCTCATGGACCTGCAGCAGCATTTTTCCCACCAAGGTGTAATCTCATGCTTCCAGGAAATACAGTAACCCTCCTGTATCCACAGGTTCTGAATCCATGAATAAAAAATATTTCCCCCCAAATTGCGGAAAATTCTCCTTCCTTCCTGGTCTGCTGCACTTCCCTCTCAGCCTCATGTGATGCCTTCCTCCAGCACAGCACAGAAATGCTTCAGTGACTGTCAACATGGAAACAGTTAGCCAGTCTGTCACTCAGAAGGATGCAGCAGGATGCCTCTGGGTCTTAAGGCCTGCCTGAAAATACTGTAGTGTACAGCAATGGTTTCCAAACATTTTCAACTGGTGGCTCCCCTGAGCTTCTGGGCCATTGGCTGGAGCTCCCTATTAGGACTACAATCTACTACACTGTATAGGGTGGCAGGGGTTTTGCAAGGATTCTGTGCCTCCCTTGGCTCACAGTTTGGGAACCACTGCTGTACTGTATATAAGATTCACTACTACCTGCAGTAGGTCTTGGAACGTGGAAATCTACAGCGGAAATGGGAAGTCCACTGTATGTGCAAATGAAGCAACCATATCAGGGGTGTAGCTAGAGAAGTGCAGGGGGGTGCAATTGCACCGGGCAACAAGCTTTAGGGGGGCAACAAGCTGAGCTTGACACTAGTGGCCAAAACGGCGAAAACCTTGGCAAGTACAAATAATACCATCATGATTTACACCATTCAATGCTGAATTTAATGCAGAACGCAGTGAAACAAATCTGTAATATCTTCATTCTATCAAACGCTATGGCCAAAAAACCAAAGAAAATCAAAATACAATTGTG
Organism: Lerista edwardsae; assembly: GCA_029204185.1. Classification (NCBI taxonomy): domain Eukaryota; kingdom Metazoa; phylum Chordata; class Lepidosauria; order Squamata; family Scincidae; genus Lerista; species Lerista edwardsae. The sequence continues at coordinate 508,670 of JAJKFI010000189.1, read as the reverse complement.
ATGTCACTTCCTGTTGTGAAGTCACTTCTGGGGCATCATTTTACCCTCTGTACCGAGCTACACTTTCTTTAGCTATGCCAGTAAACCACATGTATGTACCTGCACATCTTTCCTATTTGGTTAGTGCATTGTCAGGTTGGATCACAATTTCCATTGGCCTTGCCAAAGTGGTTGATTCATTCACACAAACAATCATGTGTGATGAAAAGAGAAACTCATTTTTGGGATCCCAGGCCACAATAAACAAAAAACCTGAAAGGTTTCCCAACGGTTTGCCCCAAATTTGTACGGCCTTTTCAAGGGAGGCTTTTTCATGTGTGATTGTTCCTCCCACATGGAAACAGCTACTGTAGCTGTGTGTTTGAAGGAAGCCAGTGTCATAAGAAAAGCAATGAAGTACCTTATTGTGTAAGGGCATTTATGTGCGATGGAATCAAGTTACTCAACATCATCTCAGAGAGTTTGCTTTCATATCTGTGACTTTGTTTAAAGATAACTTTTCATTCCATTCAAGAATAGGAAACATCTTTTTCTGTATGATTTACAGTATCCTCTATATGTCACACATAGTATTTTTGGAACTCTCCAAAAGGTCACATAGCTTTGGAAATCTCCCTGCAGCAAAACATGCCTGCTTTTCCAACACTACCAATTCTATGCAGTGGAAGGTGAGCCTATCCATGAAGTTGGCTGAGGAGATGCTCTAACCCACCACGCTAGTCTCACTCACACAACCTCTTCTGCTTCACCAGGAGTGGAATGATGGGGAAGGGCAGCGAAGCAATGGTGGGTACACAGGGGACACATTTGGCACATTGCCTCTGGAGATTTGGGGCCAGCGTGCTTTGAACGCTTGCTTGTCTCTTCGACCCTGTTTCAAACGTCTGAGCCTGACTAAGCTCTGCTTCCTAGAAAGCAATTGTGTTATTCACATTTCTGAAGAAGCAGCTGATGCTCATTTTTGGTGCCTTTGAAGTTCAGTCGGAAGTACCTCATACTTGGCAAGGGACACTGAAGTAAACACTATTTGTTGGCCAACATGGTGCTATGCTAAAAGACTTACTTCATATCCTTCATAATATTCTGTGAGAAACAAGGAATCCTAACACTTGTCAGAGGAAAAGCAAAACAAAGAAGCTTTACGCACTAGGACAGGAATTGCCAAAGGTTTACGCCCTGACATTTTACATGAGAAACTAGTGTGCTCTTAGGAATTCTGTTGACACTAAACTAATTTCACTCTGTCCTTTGAATACTAGTCATTCTTCCTATTCATATATCTCATTTTGACACCATGTATAAATAGTTCAGTCAGCTCTTGTGCATCTTGGAATGAAAGCCCAATCCTGAGGGCCATAATGCCAGTGATATGCATGTAATGCTGGCTAAAAGTGTCGCAAGTGTTCTGTAAAGCACATTTATGACACCGCAAGAGGAGGGAGCACTGGGGCTGGGCAGGTGCTAGTTAGCACCTGGCCTCAGCACTGAATGGAAGGGCCACCGGTGCCCAGCAGTGCCAGTGACCAGTAAATTGATTTGGGGCAGGGGGAAAGGCAGGCAGGGGCAGAACTGGGCAGTGGGGGACATATTGGGCCAGCACAGGGGTGGGAATCCTGCAGACTCGGCTGGCAAATAGCCCCATTGCAGGGACTGGGGTATTCCCCAGGGGAAGGGGACAAACCTCGTCTTCCCCCAAGAAGACTACCGCAGCTGTTGTGGCCCCCACAGGATGCAGTGGTAGGATGCAGGAGGTGTGGACTGATGGTTGAGCTGCTGGAACTGCCTGAAGCTAAGCAGGAGAATTTGTGGGGGGGGTTTTGGATGGGAGATGGATGCCAGGTTGTGACACGCTGCAGTACCTGTGGTGGCAGAACAGAGTCGCTGTGCAGCTGATTACTCACTGCAAGTGAGAATTGTGATGGAGTGTGTGAGAAGACCATCTGACAAAAGAACAGAATATGACCTTGAGGACCTGTCCGGACTTAACTTGCGATTGCCTGATGAGGCTTGATAGCATACAGCCAAAGGAGAGAACCACACTGGGAAGGTGACATCTGGGACTGAGGATTGGCGGATCACAAGTATACTGTATATTTGTGAAAACCCCATTGAAAAAATGGTGGTTTAAACTAGCCTGCTCATGTAAGCCGCCTTGTGCATTTGCTTCAGCATTGGAAAGGCGAGGTATTAATTCTTTAAATAAATAAATTTTGGTACCACTGCTTCTTCCAGAGCGGGCAGCTCAGGATTGGGCTGCCCATAGTTTGTTTCAGTTATTCTGATCTCTCAAATGGGTCACATAATTTGACTTCAAACAGGTCATTTTTACTTTGCATGAATCGATCCAATATGGTAGGGCCCAAAGCCATCTTTTGGCATGTGAATTCTATAAACATGTGGCAAGATGGTAACTGAGCAAAAGGACTATGGTGAAGTTCAGTCCAGATCTTTTTTTCAGAGCTGTCTTCACCACCCACCTACCACCTGGGTTGCCATCTTGCCCTCTGTTTACTGGATTCACTTATCAGGGAATTAACACTGAGAGACTGTCACACCGGTTTTGGAGCCAAGTTCATGTCATGTGATGGTGCCACAGATTCCTAAATAATCACAGCAGACAAATATTAATAGCAAAAGATAACTTCAAAGGACAATTGAAAGACAGCCAAGCAGAGTTGGAATTAAGAGATCTAATTGCCAAGATCCCAGTAATGTATGGCCCAATCCTGCTGTCGTAAACAGGCTGTCGACGACATGCAGAGTGTGCTGCTGGAAGCCATTTTTGAGCTGCCCTTGCAAAGCTGTGATAGCACTGGAGGCCTGTTGCCATGGCCACTGCCAGGAAGTGCAAGCCAGCGCCACTGCATCAGTGCAAGTAAGCCAGCATGGGGTGCGGGCAGGGAAGGGGTGTAATGGGGCAGGGAGGGGGAGGAACAGTGTGGGGATTGGGGCTGCTGGGAGGTGGTTTGGGAAGGGAGCAATTATAAGCAGCAATGGTGCTGTCATTATGCTATGGCTCCCACCCAACCTTGCTATGGTCCTTTGGGTCCATTCAGACTTGGGCCAACCAAAGAACTGGTTCAGGCCTGAGTAGACTCATAGAGGGCTTACCTGGGTATAAGGGAATAAAAATTTCCTTACCCCAAGGAAGCCTCCTGATTGCCATCACCACCACAGGAGGCAGAGGACACCTCCACTGTGAGGTCAGAACTGCATCCGAACTGGTGGCAAGGAATCGGACTGTGTTCATCGGACATATGAACTGTGTATGAATTATTTGAAATCAAAATGCATAAAATACCAATTAAAAATGTAAAGCAAAACAAAATAAATGTTTAAACTTTCACCTCCCACTTTACCACTGGGCAAAATTAACCAGCCCCAAAGAAAATGTGTAAAGTGCTTCTAAAGATCTTTTATCCGTGGTGAACAAGAATTCCACAGCTATGCAGCAGTCCAAAGGAATGACTTTCAGCTGCAGTCAAGAATTACTGCATGGGTGGTACTTTCATTTGGCTTCTGTCAGCTAATCTTATTAACTGTGAAGGAGTGAACAAAGGCAATTTGTTAGGTTTCTTAGGGCTAGGAAGTTAAAGTCATGGCAGGTTCTTACATGGCGAAGGTGAATGTGGCATATAATGCTGTTTGTGAGGGCATGCTGTCAGGAAGTGTATGCCGCTATGGTGTTTCTAGCTCTTCATGCCTACTTACACATTTTATCTTCTATGGCAGTGTTTTTCAAACTGTAGTTCAGGACCCACTTGGTGGGTTGTGACCTGATGGCAGGTGGGAAGCTGGGAGCAGCCATCTTCGAAACTACAGACCTTACTCTTGTTAAATTCCTTTCGTGAGTGTTAACAGTTGGAATTTTCAAGTGAGGGTATTTTTTTTAATTTTTTTTTATAAGTTTTTGTCATAGGTTCAGTGCTTTTATATCATATTTTGTCCTAATCTTGTTTTCTGTCAGGGATGTTTTTGTACAATTGCTGCAGTCCAAGAATGCCAATTTGCATTTCAGGAGTATCATTTTATTATGTTACAATGACAGCACTTCCTGCCACAACATCATTTCCGGTTAGTGACATCACTTCCGGTGGGTCCCGACATGAGTGCCATTCTAAAAAGTGGGTCCTGGTCTAAAAAGTTTGATTACCACTGTTCTATGGTATTAGTCCACACCCAATCTAAAATGCTTCAGGTCCATTTTAGCATCAAGGTCAGACTGTGTCCATGTGTATACATGTACAATTTTCAGTGCATTGTGCATCTGATAAAGTAGACTGGGTGTTGCCTATAGATATTTGTGCCACTCGTCACTCAGATTTTTTGTCTTTTTGCTGTTGCCGGCTACCAGAATGACAGGTGTCATTCACAACCTGGGAGAACTTACAGTCCACTCCTGCCGAACTCCCTGTGCAGTGATGCAACAGCACCAACGTGGTGTCCGCAGCATCCTGCAGAGGAGGTTTAGCCTCTCAGAATGTTGTGATCTCTATGGAAGGCCCTTGCAGGCCCAGGGAACCGACTCAGATCTGCATTAGCTATATAGCTGGCCATAATGCCTGGGAAGGGGGTGAAAATGCGGCAGACACCTCTGCCACCGAACATGTCCTCTTCCAAAGCCTGGAACTGGACCAGCCCTGGTGCCTGCTTCATCATTGACCTCCATGCAGCAAGTGATGGGTACAGTGGTGTCATGCAGCCGGAACGCTGGGCGGGAGGAACAGGTGAGTGGGGGCCCCGTGGGGGCGGGGAAGATGGCAAAACGGACCGGAACGCAACGGGTGGGCTGCCACTCACCCGTTCCTCCCGCCCAGCGTTCCGGCTGCATGACGCTGCTGGATGGGTACTGCAGCCAGAGATGGCATCAGCACCATGTGTACTTTCTGGCAGGGATCCCAAAAAATTGCTTGAATAACTCCATGCAATCAAGTGGGAAATCACTTGTGTTTCTTCAAACAGAAAATCCCCACCCATGCTGCAAAATTCTTTTGAAATAGTACTGGCATGCCCTGGTATCCACTGGGGTTCCGTTCTGGACATCACCATGGATACCTGAAACCGCAGATACGGGGGACGCCTGTTTAAAGATAGGGGAACATCGGTGGTCTTGCTGAAACAAAGAGATTTGCTTAATGTTCCCCTGTCTTTTAAATAGGCATCCCACAGTATACATGGTATCCGCAGATAACTGAAACTGTGGACATCGAATCAGTGAATACTAGGGCACGCCTTTACTTTCATTAGCAGATGATGATGGGACCTAGCAATCTCCTACTCAAAGATAAAAACTAAACAAGTGAGCATGCCCAAGCTCTTAGATTTCACCTAAAGTCGCTTTTTGGATTCCAGTTTCTGAATGCTGGATGCAGGGTCCAGTCCTCCTTGAAGCACTCTTTTGCATTATCACTAAGGGGGAGTCTATGGAAACTTGTTTATTTTCAGGGCTCATGGAACTGCATGGAAATTGCAGCTAAGATAAAAAGTAGTGCTTGCTTCATAATTATCCTTGCAACTAAGAGAAATGAGGCTCAAGCATGCTAGTCTGTTAATTGGCAATGTCCAATGCGGTTTATGTTTATCTGTGACAGAGGCACAATGATGATTCAGGGGCATATTCAGCTTTTTTAAACCCATTCCTCCAGTGCTACTAATCAAGTATCTTTCAGCCTTCACTACATATGAAGTTTTTTTTTATGAGCTGTAGATTTGGAGGCAAGAGAACAAAGTGTTTGTCCTTACCAATAATAAACTGCTCAAACATCCACATCTGCATTGGCTGACTTATATAACAGAAATATCCAGGGCAAGCAGCCTATTGTGTCTTCCTATTCCTATTAAGAAAATCTGCTGTCTTGTATATCATTGAAGCCAAATGGAAATGTAATCTCTTTCTTAAGGATATTCTGCTGTCAAGAAACTTTCAGATCAAACTTCAGGCTGGGAACCCAATGTCAAAACCTTTTCACGCTGAAATGAAGGACAGATTGTGTAATCTAAAAAATGATACATAATATGATTTCCATGCATGTGGCTTCCTTGGTCAAGACATCTGGAGCTCTCAGTTTAACTCTCAATTTAATGGACCTTTATTTAACAGACTTTGGAGATGACAAACATTTTCTGCTTCTTTAAAAACTAGTCCAATGGGTTTTGTGCAGGAACATGTGCATTGTCATAAATACATTCATATTTAATACACTTTTGGCATTCATCTGGTAAATTGAGGGTTCACTGTATTTGGTTTTACTAGTTTTACTGTGCTTACACTACAGTTGGCCCTTGGCATCCATGAGGGTTCTGTTCTGGAACTCCCAAGGATGTGGAAAACAGAGGATGCAATTTTAAGGCCTTCCAGGGACCTTCTGAGGCTTGGACAGGCCACATGTGGCCTCTCCAGGCTTCAGACCACCTCTCAGACATGACAAGAAGATTCTTCTGGTCGTGTGTGGGAGGTACAGGCTGGGCTTCCTGAAGTGGGTCAGGACCTGCCTTAGGTCCCAAATTTGCAGATAAGGAGGACCAGCTTGTATATAATTCCAGAAACAGCTGGTGTTGTTTTGATTGTTTCAGGGAGGAGATGGTTTGTACGTTGAAAACATTCTGCCTTGCACCAGGATGTCCAGCTCAGTGGACTTTTTGCCCCATCTTACACAATGGTTGTATGTAGTGTGTGCATAGATTATCTTCTCTATATTTTTGTAATAAATAGCCCACAGTGAAAAAAGATAATCAGAAGTGGCAGCAGAGAAAATCAGTTTCCACTCATAAGACTCTTCCAAGCAAGATCATCATGGCAAATCATGCAAATCATGTAAAGTGTGCTAATCTTGTGATAGGAAGTAATAGCAGAATGGGATTCTTAAAGCCCAGTCGTGGTTGGATACATTTAGGATCACACACTTAAGGCAATGTATCTGTTGCAAAGCTTTTTTTCCCCTCCAGTATGCCAATTGCACTGCTATATATTGCCTTTCCTTCCCCCTTCCCCCCCCCTGTTCCAGGCATTTCAAAGCAGTTTGTAATATCAACAGTTGAACACCATGAACTGGATCCTAACCTACTTCTATGCAAATACCAAACTGGGGAGGGGGCAGTTTTCACTGAGGCAGTGTTTCCTCGGCAGCCCTCCACACTAGGTATCGTTCTGTTTCAGAGGTTGCCTGACCCTCAGGAGCAGATTTTTCAGGAGACTATTGCACTGAGGATGAGCAGAGAAGTTAGTGTTTATGCATTTCCTTCCATTTGCTTTGCTGAGGATCTAACCCCTTATAAATAACATAAATGAACTATGCTACACAGCGTTTTATTATGTAGCCTTTTAAATTATGGGACATAATTTGAGGTTGAGATTAAGCGGAGATCCTATTCTCCAATTGTGTGACAGCCCTGACATAAACAGCATCCTAAGAATAATGCCTCAGAGCATGCACAGAGTGCTTTTCTCTGACTAATAACCACACATCTACAACTAGATGGAGCAGAGCATCTTGATTAGAAACTCTGGCTTCCAGCAGGCTTGAGCTAATGTACATCTTTATTTAGAAATTAACTATGGCAGTGTGTTTTTTTCCCCAAAACTGTGAATCGTGACCCAGTGGTGGATCGTGACAAAGCCTTACTGGAAGCCTCCAGAGATTGCTTTGACTGGCGCTGAGCCCATGACCCACTCCATTGGCTTCCACAGGCTTCGGAATGCCAGTTTGCACCCACTACTTCTGGTTTACTTCCAAGTTGCTTTTGTAGGCATTCTGGGGCCCATGGAAGCCCATGGAGTGGGTCTTGGACCTGGTTAACCTGAAAGCGGCCTCCAGAGGCTCCCAATAAGGTTTTTATTTGTGGTGCAGCAGTTCACTACCTACAGTGGAGGACAAGCACTAGAAAGTTTGGGAACTGCAGATCTGTGGTGTAGTACGCATAGAAATATACACATAAAACAGTTTTTCCTTATCACATAGACCAACACCACATGCTATGCATGTCTACTCAGAAAGGCCCATTCAATTCAATGGGGCTTAGTCCCAGGAAAGTGTTATTGGATGCGGTCCAAGTCAAGTTGTAATGCATGCATATTTGTTTATTAGTAAATCCCACTGAATCCCATTTCCTTCCAAGTAACATGTGCAAGATTTCAACCTAAGTTGGGAGAGTAACATTAGGAAATGAGTAAGCTATTTCTGTTACCATGTGCATGGGATTTCAGCTGGCTCAGTTTCACTGCATGGTGCCTATAGAAAAAATTCCTGCTCTATAGGTATGTGAACAGATACCAAAAAGGAATGCATGTCACTGCATGATTTCTAAAGACTAAATATGCTGCAAGTAAGTAGGATTAACAGCCAAATGCAGGTAGCACTGACAGTTCAACACGCGCAAGTTATCCTTCAGGTTATTTATTCATGTAATTACTACTATTTTTAATTACTGAACAGAAAAGAAAAAAAAGCTGCACACACAAAACACACTCTCATAAACATGAACATTTCTCATGAACATTTCTAAACTGTTGGTCAACAATCAACCTCCTTGATCTCCCTGCAGTGGGTTACAGTTTAGAAACCATCAATCCATCCATCCATCCATCCATCCATCCATCCATCCATCCATCCATC
>JAJKFI010000189.1:473713-500048 GCA_029204185.1 Lerista edwardsae | reverse complement strand
ATCCATCCATCCATCCATCCATCCATCCATCCATCCATCCATCCATCCATCCATCCATCCATCCATCAACAGGTACTTAAATACCGCTTTTCAACATGAAGTTCACAAAGCGGTTTACAGGCAAATAGTAATAATAAAGTTAAATGGCTCCCTGTCCCAAAGGCCTCACAATCTTTAAAAAAAAAAAAAGGCAGACCACCAGCAAAGACACTGTGTGGGGGTGAAGAGGGACAATTACTCTCCCCCTGCTAAATATAAGAGGAATACCACTTGGAAAAAGTGCCTCTTGCCCAGTTAGCAGGGGTAACCAATTAACTGATACTTCTGCTACTATTAACTTTATACTTCTGCAGGTGATATGCTTGCTGTGCTGGTGCGTCCCCCCCCCCCCAAGTGCGGGGCCCAATGTGAGAACATTGGTCACATTGGCTTAAGGCCGGCCCTGCTCTGCTGACATCCTGAGCATGTATGTGGCGTTGGTGAAGGCTTCCTTTTCTTGCTGTTAGACACAGATGGTCCTTAGAATGGAGAGGACTGACCAGGGTTCGGTCCTCTTGGCTCAGCCTCCCCTGGGATTGCATATGGTCTGAGTCGTTGCTCAATCACAGGGGAAGCTGATCTGCTGCCACAAACATTAGTCTTTCCAAGAGACTCCGAGATTTCGCAGGTGCCAGGGCTTCTGGCATGACATCATCCAGGAGCTCCACAAGCTGGACCTCCACAGCCTTGGACTTCACTGCACATCACTCCAACTGACAGTATGCCATGCTGAACTGGAAATGCCTGCTACTAGAGCTCCAGCAGGTATTCAGCAAAAGCAACAACAAATGCTGCTTGTTGTTTTTGTAAAGTTGCATTGTCAGTCATTTACTGGCTATCTCTGATCTGGGTACAGATTCCTCTCAGCACATGCTTGGTTCGCTTACTTACACAGCACAGCCAAAAGGAAAGGATGCTTTCCTTTTATGGGCAAAGGACCAAGTTTACATTCTGGTTCCATGGCAGGTGGCTTAAGGAAGAGAGTCAGGACCCGGTCAATATGCTTTCCCTTGCTGTAGCGATCCACTGCATTAACCACTGGGTTCATGGCAAGCCTCTTTGGTCCATTCTGCTAGAGCCCGGGCAGAGGGAAGTGTTTGTAGCAAGAAACACAACGCTAGCTACAAACTTAATAGATCTGTTTCAACACACTAGCCCAACATATGCAGGCAATCTCTGCTAGGTTCCTGCTGTGTCTAGTTCTCTTTTTATTGTTCAATGCCGCTACATCTAAATTACATACTTCACTGCCACGAGAGAAGAATTGCATTGGAAACCTTTGGCCCCGGAACACCCTTGAAATGAAAAGAACTGTTTGGCAATTATGAATACATACACGCACACACCCCATTGTTTTTTAGTAGCTAATAACAACCTCTTATAAAACATGACAATAGAAGAGCACCACACACTCACAGTATATAATCACTGTGCAAGAATCCGGCGGAGGAATTTGCCATAACCTTTGCATGCCTGCCCCAAATGTATATAAATACACTCCTACAAAAAATAATATAAAGTGATTTATTCATTTATCAGATTTGTAATTGTACACACACACATGCGCTTGTATAAATTATTTATATAGAGCTAAATGGGGCTTTTGACAGGGTTTCCTTCTTTCCAGATAGGAAAGGGGTTTGCCCCATTGCTGGAGAAATGGTTGGAACCTTTCACTGCTAATTTATGTATTTCCAACTTTTCCATTTTAAGCTATTCGGCAAAAGGGAAAACCTGGTTTATTTCACACTTGTCTTGAGACGGAGGGCCACGTTTTGGTGCCTTCTCACATTCCTTCCATCAAAAGTAATCTCTGGTTGCGGTGGGAAACCCCAGAAAGGCAGCATGTGGCAGGAGAAGCTCCATGGATATACATGCAAGGGTGTAGCCAGGGGGAGGTGAAGGAAGTACCGCAGGCACCAACAACAGGCCATGGAGGCGGCCAGCGGCGTCATGCAGCCGGAACGCTGGGCAGGAGGAACAGGTGAGCAGCAGCCCGTCTGTTGCGTACCGCTCCGTTTCGCTGTCTTCCTTGCCCCCGCGGGGGTGGGGAAGACGGCGAAATGGAGCAGTACGCAATGGGCAGGCTGCTGCTCACCCGTTCCTCCCGCCCAGCGTTCCGGCTGCATGACGCCGCTGGAGGCGACCCCTAACACTTTCTGTCGAAGCAATGCCGGGGAGCGACAGCAGCGCACGTTGCGCTCACTGCCCAGAATGGCTTCAGCGGAAAGTGTTAGGGGCCGCTTACGTGGCCCGTTGTGCTGCCTGCACATGCCACACCCCTCTGACTACACTACTGTGTATATTGGAACCCCTTTGCCTTGCGGCTTTTCAGTCGGGGGAAAAAAAGAAAACTTGTGATGGGTTACAGCAGCGATTTTCAACCTCTTTCATCTCACAGCACACTGACAAGGTGTTAAAATTGTTAAGGCACACCATCAGTTTTTGGACAATGGACAAGGCACATCACTCTGCCAGTAGGGGGCTCACATCCCCCAACGGCCTTACTAACAAATGACCCTCCCCCAAATTCCCACGGCACACCAGTGTGCCACAGCACAGTGGTTGAAAACCTCTGAGATCACCTCACCTGTTGTCATCAACAAGAAAAGCCATACTACTTTGACAGAACCGTGGTTTTGGTGCACCGGTGGCCAACCCTCCACTCGGAAAGGACCAGAGTGAGTAGAGGTGCACTCTGCAAGGATAGATGGGGTTTACCTATCTATTTCCGACCATAACTGTGCTGGTGTTTATCTTAAAAGCCCTACATGGCTTGTGGCTTGAGTGCCTGAAAGACCATCTGATTCTCCCATACATTCCGACTTTTCTACCAAAGCCATCTTGGGAGAATCTCCTTTGGGTACCTGTGCCATCAAGGTGAGGCAGGTGGTGACCAGGAGAGGGCCGTTTCTGAAATTTTATCCCCAGTAGTGACATTTCCAGATTGCTGGGGGTCCTGTAGCAAAATCCTGCATGGGAGCCCTCATGCCCCACCTGACCCCTAGCAAATTAGAGGTTTTTACTGTCACTGGTATGGAGGGCTCAGGGATGGCCTAAGGTGACCTAGTAACATGAACCGTCTGGTGGGCATGACCCACAGCTAGGTCCCAACCTCATTGATCCCTGACGCCATATCTGCTCTCTAGGCAATCTCTATGCAATCTCTAGGCAAGCTCCTCCATAGACAATGTCATTGGCCACTGCTATTTCTAGGGAATAGTGTTAGCCTCAGCAGAGGTTTTAAAATCCTTTTAAAATCCTATGTCATTAGCTATCTATAATACATTATTTACCTTACAAATAAATGGCACTTGCCGTACCTGCTTATTTCCCCACAAACTGTACGCAATCTTTTTCCATCTGCCAGGTGGGAGCTCTCCCATGTATCTGGGATGACAAAGTGACCCAATCGTCGGGGCAGAAGCTGATGATGCAGGTACTGGACTCTCACACAACTCCCACCCTGTTCTGCTGAGTCTGCAGTTGCTACCAGTGCAGTCTGATCCCTCTCATATGGTTGGGCAATTGGAAGCATTAACCCAGTGATGCAGGTGCTGGTCATGCACAGAAAAAAGCAGCTCTTATGTAGGTAAATGAATATTTAAAGGATCCCATAGACCAGTGGTTCTCAAACTCTCTGGAGTTTGAGAACCGCTCAGAGGCAGAAGTAGGGTATAGCCCGGGGTGATGCGAGCCATGGGCGCCGGGCAGCGACAGGGCACCATTGTGCGGAGTCCGCGGATGAACCCGTGCGCTGTGTGGCCCACCCGCCCTCCCTGGTGTCCGTGTCGCTCCAAAATGAAGCTATTCCGGGTGCAGGGAGGTGTGGCTGGGCGACGCACGGGGGTAGGGCGACATGCTGGGGGTGCGGTTTCGTTGCCCTGCCATGGGCGCACTTGGGGCGCCGTTTGTCCCTGGAACTGCTGTATGTGCTTGCAAGGGCAAAAGAAAGGCAGCGAACATGTCACTTCTGGATAGAGATTGGGGAGGGGGGGGACTTACCAGTCCCTGCTCCAGCATCCAGAAAGATGCTATTGGGGAGCCCTGTGGAGCCCTCTGCAGGGCTCCCTGTGCATCAAAAAAGTAAAAAAAAAAAAAAAAAGATCACTACCCTCTTCCTGGCACCTACTGCTGGGCGGCTCCATGCCAGGTCCTCCTGGCCCTGGAGCCCAGTGCCTACTGGTGTTGGTCCAGTACTGGAGATATGAAAGTGCCTTACAGCATTTTTGTGACGCCAATGCTGGCAATACGAGTGTACCGGCAGGCAGGCCAGGGATGCTGTAACTCAATCAATGGCACAGAAGGTGCAAAGGCAGAGCATCCCTCTCACTCTATGATGGGAGAAGCTGTAGCCACTGTCATCCTCCTTCCAGTGCAGCGATTAAATGGATGAGAACCCTGACTCATGAATCTGGATGCTCTTGGCCAGGGGTGTCTGCAAGCTGGATATGGCCCCCAGAAGCGCTTTGTCTACGTGATAACTGGGTTCTCCCGGTGCCGCCCTTTCAGCAGTGCTACCTCTGCTGAGGCTCTGGGAGGAAGAGATGGAAGGAGGGGACAGAAGGCAAAGAACACTACAGGAGCAGACCAAGAGGGGCAAAAGAGAGAGGGAGATGCTGCCAAGGTGCTGGGAAAGCCAACTATCATACAAACGTAAACCTAAAAATTGCCCACTACAGGGCACAGCCACCTTAGTTTATGAATATTTATGTTGATTCTATATCCCTGTGTTACCTCCAATAATCTGCAAGCTACCAAGGTAGCCTTAAGAGATAGAGTTCTAATATTAGGTAATATTGATACCCTCTCTTATTCTAATAGCACACAATTGGTCCAGTACTGGCACAAAATAAATATTCTTCTAGAGAGAAGGTTTCCCAGGACAGACTTTGTATTGGGAGGAGATTTTAAAACCAGATTAGGCGATTGCAAGCATTGTAAGTTACTGGAAATCAAGAAGGATGTAGCCTTCTTGCCTATTTGTACTCTTTACAGTTGGTCCAAGGACAGTTGCCCTAATGTTGCTGGGTTTAATGTCAGTAAGATTTTTATTATGTGTTATTGGTTCTTTCCTCTTTTTTTGCCTTCCCTTTGTATGTTCATCTGTCATATGCCAATAAATGTTTCTGACTGACTGGCCAACTATAATGCGAGCCACACTTTCAGCTGTTCCGCTTCTGCAGAAATGTCAGTTTCTATGCAGCTAATGAGTTCCTATGTGAGAACAAAATGCTTGTCTGCTATTTGTGCTATTTGTGAGAACAAAAGGCCGTTGTCTGCTTAATGACATCACTTCCTGCTTAATGATGTCATTTCCTGAGCAGGCACCATGAATACCATTTGGCCAACTGTATGAAACAGGTTCAACATCCCTGCCCTGGACAGAGTATCACTTTTCAAGCAAAGTTGACCAGTTTTTTGGCCTGAAACATAAGAATCCCCTAGCATCCCTCAGTCTTGCTGTCAGCTTAAAAGAGTTTTCATTTTTATGAAAGCTCTGTGCACATTGAGATGAAAGGGAGGGGCCAAGAAATAGCGCCATGTTATACAGCATTTAAAACTCTACAGGGAGGAAGGCCTAGCACATTACCAGAGCAATTACCCACACAGCAGCTATAGTGCCAAATTCAGCAAACACATTGAGGAAGAAAGGCATTGCTTGAGAGGCTGAAAGAGAGGAGTAAGCAAAACTTAAAAGTCAGGAAACACCAGGACTTCCTGTTCAAAATCAAATGCTACATTATATATATATAGCTATATATATATACACACACACATAAAGAAAAGCACCTAGTATATCACCTACTGAAATATACATCTTGGCATTTCAATCATGCAGAGTAGTATCTCCTAAAACCAAAATAAAAAGAGGATTAACAGTCAGTTTCTCTGGATCCTTGATTACATGAAGTTGTGGTATATTTTTAATCCTTTTTAGCTTTTATTAAAGCACTTGTATCACACACACGTTTTTGGCCTGATGCGAGATGGTGGCACCAACTCTGATACAGTCCCGTATTCTTGTCTTCTTTTCCTTTGTCCTTAGCAAATGGAAACAAGCAGCTTAGAGTGACTTACCTAGAGCCACACCAGTGCTACTCCTCGAAGAGAGTTCCCTCCTCTCTAACCACTACAAGGCACTGCCTCCCCAAAGGCATCATCTCTATATTTTGCACAGTTCTCTATGGCAACACTTGGGCTCCTAACCCAGAAAGAGGCAAGGCTGCTGATTAAAACCTTAGGGGTATTATTATTATTTTTTCCTTAATACATATGTTACGCACTCCCATCTGTGTTGTTAATTAGTTCCTGACTGTAGGTTAAATGTAGGGCATGTTGTCACGAGCCTTAAGGTGGGGTGGCCAGACCTCCTGCTATTGCCATATGGCTTATTTTTAACTCTTCCATTTCCCTCCAAGGTTCTGATTTATGTGCATGCAAACAAACCTAAGAAAATAAAAGAACCAGTGGTGGGGAGATGTTTGCACAACTTCATTTGCAATGCTAAGTGGAAACATACACTTTGTGAAAACATGGTTGTTGTTTTTCCAAGAGTCTGGATTTAAGACACAGTGTCTCTCTCAGTGCCTTTCCACATCACACAGAGCAAAATCATTATTAAAGACAGGAAATAACAAACTGCACTGGGAGAAACTACTGCACACATTGGGGTTTCCACAGGTCCTGAAACATGCTTTGTGACAGCTGCATTGGCCACTTGACAAGGAATTGAGGATTACCCTCAGCTAGCTTAAAACGGAGAACAACTGAGACATCCTCATTGGTAATGCAAATAGGATGTTTCATCGTGGGGGGTGGTGGCAGAGAAGAAACTCAAAATGTAAGTTGGCTTTGGTAATGTCAAGTCTGGATGGGCTCACAGTTCAATGGCAGAGCACATTGAATCTTCAATCCCTGACATCTTCGGTAGCACTAAGAAAGACCCCCATGTCTGAAACACTGAAGAACTGTTTCCAGTTTGTGAAGGCCATATTGAGCTACGCAGACGAACCAATGGTATTTGTGTAAGGCAGTTTCCTATGTTCCTAAATCTGTCTTAGAACACTGTCCTAACCTGGAGTTAGACCGGCACAGTTAGACTAGCAAAGTTTGGCCGTCACACAGGACACCGTAAAGTATGTTTGGACCACTTCTGGAGGCAGAGAGCCCAGCACATGCATGTGGACCATCCTCCCTGACTCCAAGAGTGGTCCAAACATGCTTTATGGTGACCCTTGTGCCAGCCAAACTTTGCTGGCCTAACTGTGCCGGCCTAACTCTAAGTTAGGATTGCGCCCTTAAAGAGTGAACAGGTGTGGATCACAGTGTACATAAGCAGTAGTAGCAAAAGTAGCATATGCGAAGGGCCCCGCATTTTCAAGGGCCCCGCATTAAACTCTTGCAAGCTTTCTCTGGTGAAATTGGCACCTCACAATCTGGCAACCCTGTTGTTTACACGTCGGGGTAGCTGCATGTTACATAATTGTTATAGATGTCATTAATAACATGATACGAATAAATAATTTCATTCAAATTTCGCTTTACATGCTCTGCCGGCACTGGCTGTTGCAAACGTGCTGGAAAACACATTGCAACAGTAGGAGAGTTCGAGGCACCAGCGGGAAAACCTGTGCCAGCCTGCTGGCACCCGTGGAAGACCAGCATGTGTTGGAGCAGGTACACTCTGCGCAGGCCTGGAAGGGGCGGGGAGGGCAGAATGGGGCAGGAAGGGGTGTAACAGGGCAAGGGGAGGGCAGTGATGGGATGAGACAGGCAGTACAGGTCCGGGGGGCAGAAGTGGTGGCAGCAGCTTCCACTGTATGCTATCCCCCTTCCTGGACCCAATTTCCCAACATGGGTCTGCTTGGATTTCAAAGTGGATCCATTGCAGGGGCTGGGGATTATTCTGGGACAAGGAGATGAAATCCCCTTACCTTGAGGAGCCCATCAGCCAAGTTAAGCCAGCAAAATTTGGCCGGCACAAGGGACACCATAAATTATGTTTGGACCACTCTCAGAGAGGCCATCACACAGACGTGTGCCATCTTCCCTGACTCCGAGAGTGGTCCAAACATACTTCACGGTGTGCCGGCCAAACTTTGCTGGCCTAACTGTGTCAGCCTAAATCCAGATTAGGATTGCACCCTGAATGTCACAAGTAACCTGACTTCTCAGTAACACAAGACAGGGCTCCTGTCAGGATGTGCAAGATATTTTGTGGGGGCACTCAACAATTCTATATTTTCTCATCATTTTAAGCTCTTTGGAGGAAGGATAGTATATAAATGTGAAATAAGCTATTGTATCCATTGACATCCTGAGCTGGGCTACTGTCATTACTTACGCTGATTTGTAGCTAGGGTTGCCAGTGCTTTCCTTCTCTGCCTTCTATCCCCATGCCCTTAACCAGCAGCCTGGTCTCTCAACATGAGCAATGAATGGATAGCCTTGGAGACGGTTTGCTCAAAAGGCTGGGTGCAAATCTTCTAAATATATCAATAATGTTATTCCGAAGCACCATAGTCCATGCCTTATGAAGCTGCAGCTAGTGATTTTTGGCTGAACCAACTGTGCTTAAAGCAAAAGAGCAAGGCAGGCCATTTTTCTTCTGTTCAGCCAGGAGGACTCCTGCCTCCTGCCCAGGTAACATTAATTGCTGATCAACAGATGGCTAGGCGCATGATGCCTGAAGGGACTCACAATCTCAAGTTATATGCACATATTTGATAAGCTGCTGGGTCACTGGGAGTGGATCTCAGTGGCAAGCGTCCAAGATCCAGCCTGAATTTGGCAGTCAACGCCAGCGCTTTGTGTGGCCACACTTTCCATGCTGATGCAATTATGTCAGTTCAGGAGGTGCGGCCATTGATGCCTTGGTTCCTCTCGTGGGATCACATGTGTGCAGTTGTGATCTTCCCACTCAGCTTCTCTTGTGGCCCTGGATACAAGAGGAGAAGGATGGAGGGTGGGAGGTGGTGGAGACTAGGAGAATTCTAGGCAAGGCAAGGCAAAGAGACCACATATTTCTGATTCCAGCTTGTAAACATTCCACTTGTCCTGCCCTGGACTAGAGTCAAATGCATTGCATATACCCAGTCCTCAAGAAATCCAATCTGGACAAAGTGCCCCATTCATAAGGCAGCCAACAGCGCAGACACCTCTGTGGTTAGTATCTCTCTGTGCATGCCTCTCCTAACACCTCAACTACTCACCCATTATCTGTCCTCCATCACACCCCAGGCCCTTTATAAAACTTACAGAATCCTCTCAGCAATCTTGTGTAATTTTGAGAAGCCTTTTAGTTCACAGCGTTGCTCTGGAATGTCAGAAATGAGAGGAAGAACACTCAGGCTTAGAGGAACAAGGACTACTGGAAGATCGCAGCCCTTCCCTTCCCACCATGGCAAAGGGAAGAGCGGCCTGGCAGCTCAGCAGCCACTGGCCCAGAAGGAGCAGCTGCAATGAGCTTTTCCCCTCCCCTCCCCTCCCTGCAATAAAGCACTTGCTTCTACCGCCAGATGCCCTGTGGCTACAGGAACGGGGAGGAGGACAATCTGGCATCTACCATTGGTCAGAAGCACAGAGGGCAACTGACTTTTTGAATTCTGACCATGTATTGTAAACTGCCTTGGAGACGGTTTGCTCAAAGGCCGGGTGCAAATCTTCTAAATATATCAATAATGTTATTCCGAAGCACCATAGTCTTGGATTTAAATTACTAATTTTAGCTAGGAGTATGGCTGTTTCAGACACACAAACACACACACTGTCTCAACATGCAGGTTTGCTCTGGCATGTTTAAACTGATTATATAGGTTAATCATATTCCATAATGGATTGCATACATCATTTGGGGAAAATGTTTTAAAAGATCCATCCCAAAGCCATTCTGTGGGGAGTTGGTTTTATTTGGGTCACTGTGACATACAGGAAGCTGGACTAGATGGGCCTTTAGCCTGATCCAGTGGGGCTCTTCTTATGTTCTTATCTATTTATTTGAATATTTCTGCCCTGTTCTTCAATTGCCAAGGGGGTTTCTAACTGAAACAGCATAACAGCATCAGTTTATAACTTCATTGTTATGTTACATGAGGTGTAGCAATGTCGTGACAATGGTTCATGATGCAAATTTGAAGACCTTGGACTACTAGACAAAAGCCAGGATGGTCATAGTGGTTTGGGAGTTGAATTAAGTCCTGGAGATCCAGATTCAAGTCCCTGCTCAGCCATGAAGCTTCCAGGGTGACCCTGGGTCAGTCACTATCTCTCACGGGGTCAATCACAATCTCAATCTGCCTCACAGGGTTGTTGTGAGGACAAAAGTGGGGAACATAAGAAGAGCCCTGCACCTGGCATTCTGAAGTAGCCTACTACTAACGAAAGGAGGTTGCACCACCCATCATGGCCTATAGCCCACGATGGACTTTTCCTCTAGAAAAGGGAAGGAACCCTGAGCTCCTTGGAGGAAGGATGGTATAAAAATATGAAAAAGAAAATAACACACAAAACTAAGATCGGAAAGGGATGCAGTATTTATGTGGTGAACTAAGGATTAGAGTTTGTTTAGCTTTTTAGCTTTGCATATGCCAAAAGACTGTGGTGACTATGGCTGCCATTGTATGCACACTTTCCTGGAAGTAAGCCCATTCAACACAGTAGGACTTACTTCTGAGTAGACATGTGTGAGATTGTGCTACTATAGGAAGTATTTAAAAGTTTTTTTTATTTCTGTAGAACCACAACACAGAATCTTCATAACATTATGCAATATTGTTCAGAAAGGAAAAAAATGCTTAAGATGAAAAAATGTGAAGATTTACACTCACCTAGAAAAAACTAAAACGGGGGTGAATAGCTGAAGTACACCTCGTTTCCATATTGGGGGACAACCCTCTGTTTTCACTCTCATTTCTCTCCCCACCTTGCCTCAAACTGTGGTTTGCAAAATATTAGGCATGTGTCTATATTAAACTGTAGTCACCAGAATCTGACATTTAGAACAAAACACAGAATGGTAAGCCAATCGAAAGCATAGAATCACATAGAATGAAAACAGTGTATTGTACTTTCCAGAAGTCTCCAAATCCTGGCCCAAGGGCCACATCGGCCCTCAGGAAGATTTTTTTCTGGCCTTTGGCAGGTAGTAGGGCTATCCCTCAGCAACCGGCTGAGGGGGAATAAATACAGTGCAACCTCAGTATTTGCTGGGGTTCTGTTCCAGAGTCTCCAATGGATACCAGGGTCCTATTTAAATGCCCTTATATATGATGCTGCCTTCATGCCAAAAAGTTTGTAGACCCCTGGAACTTCGGCTTCTGCTAGGCAGAAGCTCTGCAGATTGTAAAACATTAGAGAGAAGGTGTGTTCCCTAGAAATGAAGCATGAATGAAACAATCACAAACACAGTGGGAGCCGTCATTCTTTAACATCTTTACAAGCCTTCCTGCTCACTGTTTCCTTCCCAATTTTTTTAATTTAATTGGAAAACAAATCCTTTAACAGGTTTTGCATACTACTTATTTAGCACATGCTTTCAAGTGGAAACAAGCCTCTGTGACACCTGTAACAAGACCTAGGAAATTTAATTTGCAAATGGTCCACTTCTGGTGAAAGCACTTAGTTAGTGATGCGGATCCTTGACATTTAACTGTTTGTTAAACTGAAAAGATGGGCAGGATTCAAAACTTAAAGGGGTACACCCCCCACTAATTTCATTATTTGTGATGTCCTTGTGCTGACACAGTCTGCAGTATTCCCTGGCCTTATTTATTTCTTTATGATGCAAGTCAAAAGATGAGAACAGGTACTAATTTTAAATTAGTTTGCTGGCAGCAAATATGGAAATAGAACTAGAAGGGAAAGCACTGTAAACATTAACTGGGGTTGCAATCCTAACCTGGAGTTAGGCCAGTACAGTTAGGCCTGCAAAGTTCGGTCAGCACAAGGGTCACCATAAAGTGCATTTGGACCACTCTTGGAGTCAGGGAGGATGGCACATGTCTTTGTGCTTGTGTCTCTGACTCCAAGAGTGGTTCAGATACTTTACAGTGTCCCTTGTGCTGGCCAAACTTTGCTGGCCTCACTGTGCTGGCCTAACTCCAGGTTGGATTGCACCCTGGGACATATGAGCAAATCTGGAATGTGCCAGTAATGTAAATTTGAGTCATGATGCTTGCATTTAAAAAAGAAGACAATATTGTATTTTTTTTAAACCCTCTCTGGTTCATTTTGTTTGTTTGTGCAATGGTGACTATCCTGTTGAGATGCAGTTGTAATGCTTGCATTTATTTAGGCTTAGTGCCAGAGAAGGCCATGTTCATGTAGGGGAAGGAAAACTGTACATAAAATCCAAACCGTTTAACCTGTACTTCCTGGTGCTGAGAAAACCAATTGCTTTTATAAACAATCAGTGTGGGCTGAAGAGACTGGGCTTGCCTCTTCAGCAGCAGGAACAACTGTTTAGTTAAGTTAAGCCAGGGCTGGCCCTAAGACAATGTGACCAATGTCATCACATTGGGCACTTTGGGGGCCCCCCACACTAGTGCAGTGAGCATATTGCCTGCTGCTGCAGCTGGGTCTCTATGGGCTATAGCTCAGTGGGGCGAGCAGAGCAGCTTTCCCTGGGGCCCTCCCACCTGCCCCTGCATTTGAATTGCCCAAAATGGGCCTCCAAGAAGCAGTTGGTGGTGACGCCATCATGTCACCCAGAAGAATTTCAAAGTGCCACGTGCGGCACAACAAGGTCTTTTCTTGGTGTGTGGGGCCCCCCTCAGGGATGGTAGAGGGGGGTTTATAGGAATGCCCCACATTGGGCCCCACTGCTCCTAGAGACGGCCCTGGAAAATATAAAGGTTTCCCACGACCGAATGATCTAGTCGTGACCGACAGTAGAGGGCGGTGCTCCTTTCAGTTTCTAAGCCGAAGAGCCAGTGTTTGTCTGAGGACAAGTTTCCGTGGTCATGTGGCCAGCATGACTATACACCGAGGCACACGTAACGCTGTTACCTTCCCACCAAAGTGGTACCTATTTATCTACTTGGATTTTTATGTGCTTTCAAACTGCTAGGTTGGCAGGAGCTGAGACAAGCAACGGGAGCTCACTCCGTCCCATGGTCTTGAACTGCCAACCTTCTGGTCAGCAAGCTCAGCTCAGCGGTTTAACCCGCAGCACCACCCCATCCCTTAGAGACAGCTCTGAGTTAAGCTTAATTAGTTAAGCTAACATGGAATTAGTCAGCAATCCTAAATGCTCTTTGGGCTGGCACAAGCCTCTTGCTGGTTGTCCTAGTACTTTTCATCGCTACGTAAGAGTTTTATCTTTCAAAACAGAGACAAATGGTTGATCTGTCAATTGATTATTGAGATTTATGTTGTTTTTTGGAATAGATTCAGGGTCGTCCATAACTCTCAGTAAGGTATCCCAAAGTCTGTGAAATAGTAGCATAGCCAGAGTGGGTGCAATGTGGTACGTACGGTACATGTTGTGTAAGCTGCCCTTCCCTGCCCTTCCCTGTCAGAGCCATAGCGGGCAGCGACAGCAATGCACAGTTGCTTCCCAATCAGTTGCCCGTACATTGCCATTGTGGCTCCAAACAGTTGGAGAACCAGCCAACGGGGCTGCCCAGGGACAGAGGAGATCTGCCCCCTCTGCTGTTTCCCTGCCCCGTGTGTCACTCCACTTCTGCCCCCTCTCCATACCAGGTTCCATTTTGGAGCCGTACTATGGCAGGGGTGGACAAGAGGGCCAAAAACGCTTGTATTCCGCCATCTCCTCCTGCCCCAGGAGTACCCTTGCCCCCCCCATACATAATGGTAAGTCTGCGACTGGCTCCAACTGGCTCCAACGGTGAGTGAGAGGGACAAGTTACACAGCATGTGCAGTACTTGCCACACAGTCCCCCACCTCTGCTAAACTTCTGCCATGGAAAGTCTGGTTTGCAGCTGCTCTGAACTGGCTTACATACAAGTACTTATATTTAACTAGGTTATACTTCAGGCTGTTATCACAAGCAAGCTCTCCAGCCAACACATTTAATAGACTTTGGTTCAGAGCAGATCCACTACCATTTAATAATGACAAGCTATCCTTCCACCCTGCTCTTCGACTCAGAATTGCAGTCACTCATGAAGCCTGCTTTTCATTAAAATAAAAACAAAAATAGGCACATATGTATTTAATGTGTAGCTTGTCCCCATGGCTGAAAAGCAGAGGGCGTATGATTTCAGTACCCTTTTGTGCTGCGGGCATATAAAAGAGTTTGTTCTTTTTTAAGCCAGAGCTCTGTTTTAGTTCATACTCAGAGCAAAACCCTCCAAGGGACAGTTCAAATTTTGGTATGGACTGAGGCTACAATCCTATACACACTTTCCTGGGAGTAAGCCCCATTGAATGCAATGGGACTTACTTCTGAGTAGACATGCGTAGGCTTGTGCTCAGAGTGCCAGCAGAAAAACCTCTTGTAGAAATGATTGAGAGGTGTTCCATTAAACTGCAGTTTTGCATTGGGAGGGGGGGGATGGGCCTGAGTGCTCCTAACAATTATGCAAAAACAAGTCAATGCAGGTTAGTAATTAACCTATTAAGAGGGATGTATCCGCTCACCCAGGAGCCTCTATCACACTGCACAGACCACCATTTTCAATGCAGTTGTAAATCAAAGACTGGAAACAAGGTCTGTAGATATTAAAGAAGCAGCCACTTAAGAGGGGAGTAAGCATTACAGCCAGTGCTAAAGATATCCTTTGCTCACTGCTCTAGTAGCATCCCATTGACCTCTTTTTTTTCCCAGGAAAGTAGCCACAGCTGGTTTGAGGTTCTGCTGTGACTTGAATTCACTGATGCTAAAGCAAAAGGTTGCTTCTGAGCTCCTCATTCAATATATGTGCAATTACGGGAAACAATCATCAACAGATTCTCTTTTTACTGAAATATTTTCCTTTTAAAAAATGTCATATTTCTCTCAGGGACGAATCCTGTCCAACTTTCAAGCACTGCTGAGGCCAGGCCAGTGGGTTGTGTACTGCATTCTGCAGGGGCGGGGGAAGTAACAGAGCTCTGATCAAGGTAAGGGAATGTTTGTTCACTTGCTCTGGGGCTTCATTGTGGTTGAATTTGCACTGGAAAGTTGGATCGGGTCCTTTGTTGGAACCTGAGCATTGGGATGAGACCTGCCCAAAACAGATAGATGAAAGGCGGCTCACTTCGGGTGCAATCCTAACCTGGAGCTAGGTCAGCACAGTTAGGCCAGCAAAGTTTTGGTGGCACAAGGGCCACCGTAAAGCGCATTTGGACCACTCTCGGAGTCAGGGAGGATGGCGCACATCTGACTCAGAGAGTGGTCCAAACATACTTTACAGTGTCCCTTGTGCCAGCCAAACCTTGCTGGCCTAGCTATGCCGGCCTAATTCCAGATTAAGATTGCACCCTGAGAGTCAGAGGGGATGGTGCACGTCTGTGTGCTGCCTCTCTGACTCCGAGAGTGGTCCAAACATACTTTACGGTGTCCCTTGTGCCTGTCAAACTTTTTTGTGCCACCCTTAATCTGAGTCACTGGTCATTTACAAAATTGGGCAGGGGACTCTGTCTGTTTGCTCTAGGACTACAAACCTACTAGATGCCCTCATTTCTGGCATTTTTTTAATACTACCAATATAAAACTATTATCAATCATACATTTAAATAAGCAGGGGGTCTTTTCTGCTCATCATCCCACCCTTTCTCCTTCAGTCAAGTTATCTGGCTACGAATAAAATGTTTTGAGATTTTTTGGCTTGTTATGCCAACCACAATTTACAGTCTTAGAATGATGACATCCTCCCTGTAACAAGAAAAATAGGGCTTTAACAGAGAGTGCAATTTTTAAAAATGGGTTTTCCAGCTGTGATTCAGTGAAGCCGAACACTAAGTGGCAGTACTACAGAGGGAAATTGTTCCGTGTTGTGGAGTCTCAAAGAAAGGCCTTTTCTTTTTATCTCTTTTCATTAAACAAACAATAGTGAACAGCTCTTTTTTCAATTGCCTCATATTGGGAGTTAAGTAGCGGTTTTTATCTTGAGCCCTGAGTAAGATAGACTAGTCTGAATGTACCGAGTCAGATTTTCCCTGTGCTCTCTGCGCAGGCCCTTATGTTTTCTTATCAGAGACAGACCGCAAAGCTGTTCTCAGCTCCCAGTGCAACTATGTTGGGGTGATCTCACTGCACCCCCAGCGTGGCCATCCCACCCCTGTGTGTTGTCCAGCCACACCTCCCTGCACCCAAAATCGCTCCATTAAGGAGCAATCCAAGTGCAAGGGACGGTGGTGGTGGGGGCTAACTGTGGGTTTTTCCGCGCTGCTGTGCTCCACCACAGCTGGTGCCAGCCATGCTTGCCTCCCTCCGCCTCTTGACAGACTGAACACTGGAAGGAATCATGATGGGGAGGTGTGATGAGACAGTTATGTTTCATGTACCTATTTCTGTTTTATACTTCCTGTTTATTTTTCAAGAGCCTGGTCTGTTGTTGTCAGAGGTGTCCTGGCTGGGGGGAGGAGGAGTGGCTGCCGGCCAATCAGAGGAGTCTCCAGCTGGAGATCAGGGGATGGGCGGAGTTTGTCTGTCTGTCTCTCTCTCTCTCTCTCAAGGATGTTAGCTCTCTCTCTCTCTCTCTCTCTCTCTCTCTCCCCCCCTCCTGCTGGCTTCGCTACAAGATGGCAGCAGGGAGAGCCGCTCTGTGAGGAGGCCGAGGGGTTGCTGCTGGGAGAGGCCGAGCAGTGAGGAGATGGCGACAGGATCTGAGTGGGAGCAAGACCCCATCAGGTTTATGGTTATTTTGTTCTGTGTCTTCCTAGGCCCTGTGTTACAGCCCCTTTTATCGTGACGACACTGGCGGGAATCATGATGGGGAGGGCTGGGGGGGGGTACAAGGACAGGGATGGGCCAATGTAGGATTGGTGCTGAAATCACTGACAGGGTGAACTTTGGAGTTAATTGCGGGGCCCCTACGTGGACAAAGCTTTCAAGGGAAACCAAACAAGGTTTGATGGGTCAACTAAAGTATCTCATACAGGCTCACACTGCTCTAGTTTGTGGCCAACTAGGCCAAAGTTCTCCTCAGGATAAAACATCTGAAAATGTTCACAAAAAGCCAGATTCATTTCTACAAGATAAATGAATGCTCTCCTGGGTTTTCTGCACATCTCTAGTAATATGGATACACCGTCTAGATCAGGGGTGTCAAACCCGTTTCACCCAGTGGACATAATCATGTTCATGATTCCTGCTGAGGGCCAGAAGTGATGTCATGAATCAGGAAGTGATGTCATGACCAGAAATAATCATTTTTTTTTCTCACATGGGAACTCATTAGCTGCCAATAGAAGAGAACAATCACACATCTTGATCATATTTTCAAGAAATGGGAAAGCCCAATTAACTCGCGGGCTGCCCTTTCCACAGTGACACCTTGGCACAGCTGAGCGGCTGATAGTGGAGCTGGGAGAGTCCAAGAACTGGATAAAGAGCTTTCACAGGCCGCATCTGGCACCCAGGCCTTATGTTTGACACCCCTGGTCTAGATAAAAATAACTCCAGACTCCCTTTAACAGGTTGTGTAGAAGAGGGATTCTATACTCTTCCATGGCAAGCTGCACCTCCTGAAATTCTCTCACAATGTGAACAAATAAAGCTATGGAATCTCTATCGTCCATGGCTTCTGTTCAACTCCAGGTGGGTCAAAAGCCCTTGAAGTTCTTCTCTGTCACAATGAATGGTTGAATGAGAGGTGGGCAGGAGTGGGCAAGAGTCCCCAGAAGCAGGATAATAATCGAATTCAACCTCAGATTCTATACAACCTTCAGGGGCAGACCTACAGCGGGGGTCCAGGGGTGTCAGAGGGACCCGAGTGCCACTGCCCAGCCTCTGGAGTCGCCATTGCCACCCGCTCTCCGGAACCCTCCCGAGAACCAGTTCAGGCCATATGCACTGTCCATAGGCCCTCCAAAGGCTTACTGCAGCCTTCAGAAGGGCTTTAAGTGCTACATCTGGTTTTTGCCAAAAACCAGAAGTAGCACTTAAAGCCCTTCCAAAGGCTGCAGTAAGCCTTTGGAGGGCCTATGGTGTGTGTGGACATTATGCGAGGCTCCAGGTGAGTCAGGGGGCTGGGTCAGGTGTTGGTCCTGGCCCCAGGCCACTGCATGGGCCAGGGCCACAACTGACAACCTTCAAAATTATCTTGAAATGGATAATAGGTTGCTTCCCAACTCGCCAATTTTCATCAGAGTACAGGGATGGGAAGAGAGGGTGCAAATAGCAATCCCTGATCACTTCTGAAAAGATCAGTGATGACATGTAAGTGTTTAGATAATATCTTGAACCAGGCATCAAAGAAACAGATATTAACAGGAGAAAATAGGCTTACTTAGGCTGCAGTTCTGTATAAACTTCCCATTAGGACTTAACTCCAAGTAGACATGCACAGGATTGTGCTGAAAGAATACCTAAGGATAGAGGTTCCCAGACTGGGGCATTGTGATGCCCAGCCAGGGAAGCCTGGTTGCTGCCCCCTTCAGTGGGGCTTTCTCCCAGCTAAGTGCAAATAGGATTGTAGCCTTAGGAGTTAGGTAGGCACAAGGCCCAGGAATGTTTCAAATGCACCACCATAAAGTACATTTTGACACCTCTAAGAGTCGGGGAAGATGGTGCACATCCTCCAAGAGTGATGCAAATGTGCTTTATGGTGCATTTGCGACACTCCTGGGCCAGGAAGACTAACTCCAAGTTAGGATTGTGCCCTTAGTTAGCCCAGCTTGACTCATAGGCTCTATTCCTTATCACCAATGTTAAAAACAATTCAAGTGTAAAAATATGAAGCAGACTAGCTACTGAACAATAGATCAACCTGCAGGCCAGAGGAACACACAGTCAAATGCACATCTCTTTCATTTGGATTTTCTCTTGCCCCAAAATGGAATTTTAATGGAAGAGTAGCATTATTACTCTTTCCTAAGTCAAGAGCATCCAGACCTTACATCTGAGAATAGCAGAAAAACATGCTTTAGCAAAGGCAAGAATTGTAGTAACCAGATCTGGTCCTGAAATGTTGAACTACAGCTAGACAAAGAATGCTCCTGGACACCAACATGGCCCTTGATGGCCAGGTAGAGCAACAAAGATCACTCCTTTGTCATGGACAGATCATTTTCTGGTGGGATTTAGGCTTGTTGCAGCCTCCTACCTCTGCAATGGCGGGGGATCGCATTCTATGATCCGCCCTCGGAGGCTGATGGATCCTAATGGATTCCTGAGGGCTCTGGGGGATTTTCCTGTTGCCAGAGTTGGAGATCCACCCGGCGCCCTGGTCGACCTCTGGAATACGGAGATGGCCAGGGCCCTGGATGAGATCGCTCCCGAGCGTCCCCTGCCCAGTCGCAGAATCAGAGCGGCTCCTTGGTTTTCTGAGGAGCTGCGAATGATGAAGCGGCAGGGCAGGCGTCTAGAGCGTCAGTGGCGAAGGACTCATGCTGAATCTGACCGTACCCGGGCTAGAGCCCACTTAAGATTATATTCTAGGGCGGTGGTGGCGGCTAAGAGAGCCCACTTCTCTGCCACCATCGCTTCTGCAGAGAATCGTCCAGCTGAGCTTTTCCGTGTGGTCCGTAGCCTTCTACATCTGCCCCCCCCCCTATTGGAGGGGAGGATCACACGGAGGCTCGTTGTGACGAATTTGCGAAACACTTTGCAGAGAAGGTCGATCAGATTCGGCACGACTTGGACGCCACTGTGGGCATTTCTAGTGATGTCCCTGGGGAACCTGTCTATCCCATTATTTGGGATTCTTTTCAGCTTGTTGAACCTGAGGATGTGGACAGGATTCTCTGCAGTGTGAGACCTGCTGCTTGCCCGCTTGACCCTTGCCCAGCATGGCTACTTAGAGCTGCCCGGGAAGGGCTGGCCGAGTGGACGGGGAGGGTGGTGAATTCATCTCTGAGGGAGGGGGTGCTGCCGCCTGCTTTGAAGCGGGCGATGGTTCGCCCCCTCCTGAAGAAACCCTCCCTGGATCCCACTAATCTAAATAACTTTCGGCCAGTCTCAAACATCCCATTTCTGGGCAAGGTGATTGAGCGGGTGGTGGCGTCCCAGCTGCAGAGGGTACTGGAGGAAACGGATTATCTGGACCCATTCCAATCTGGCTTCAGGCCGGGGTTCGGGACAGAGACTGCCTTGGTGGATGACCTACGCCGAGGAATGGACAGGGGGAGTGCGACCCTGTTAGTCCTGCTGGACCTCTCAGCGGCCTTCGACACCATCGACCATGGTGTCCTTCTGGGTCGGCTGGCTGGGTTGGGGCTTGGAGGCACTGTTTTGCAGTGGTTCCGCTCCTTCCTGGCTGACAGATCCCAGAAGGTGGTGCTGGGGGACGCTTGTTCGGCACCCCGACCTCTTAAGTTTGGGGTGCCGCAAGGGTCTATCTTATCCCCCATGCTATTTAACATCTACATGAAGCCGCTGGGAGAGGTCATCCGGGGGTTTGGGGTGGGGTGTCATCAATATGCTGATGACACCCAACTCTATCTCTCCTTTCCCCCTGATTCTGAGGAGGCAGTTGAGGTCCTGAATCGTTGTCTGGAGGCAGTTGGGGGCTGGATGCGGGCGAACAAGCTGAAATTAAATCCGGATAAGACAGAGGTGCTCTTGGTCCGGAAATCCACAGCTCGGGTATTGGATTATCGCCCTGCTCTGAATGGGGTTGCACTCCCTCTAAAGGAGCAGGTTCGCAGCTTGGGGGTTCTCCTGGATTCACAGCTGCACCTGGAGTCTCAGGTGTCGGCAGTGGCCAGGGGAGCCTTTGCTCAGCTTCGGCTGATCCGCCAGCTGCGACCGTACCTGAGCTGTGCGGACCTGGCCACAGTGACCCACGCCCTAGTGACATCTAGGTTAGACTATTGCAATGCGCTCTACGTGGGGCTGCCTTTGAAGACGGTCCGGAAATTACAACTAGTACAGAACGCGGCTGCTCGGGTGGTTGCTGGGGCCCAGCGGTTTGACTCTGTCGAGCCGTTGCTTCGGCGACTACACTGGCTGCCGGTTCTGTTCCGGGCCAAATTCAAAGTGCTGGTGTTGACCTTTAAAGCCCTTTACGGCTCGGGCCCAGGGTATTTGAGGGACCGCCTCCTTCCATATAATCCGACCTGTACTCTGAGGTCATCTGGGGGGGCTCTTTTGACTGTGCCGCCACCAGGAGAGGTGAGAGGGGTGGCGGCCAGCAGGAGAGCCTTCTCGGCGGTGGCACCCCAACTTTGGAATACCCTCCCCTTAGAGCTAAGAACTGCTCCCTCGTTGGCGGTATTTCGGCGGGGACTGAAGACCTTCTTGTTTAAACAGGCTTTTAGTTGCTGACAGGCTGGCTGGTCTTGTATTTCTTGTATTTTTTATTTTTTTTGTACTCGATCCAGGGGATAACAGTTGTATTTGTATATTGTATTTTTATATTGTTTTTAATCACTGTTTTTAAATTATGATGTTTTTATTCTGTTTTTTAATTGTTTTTGTATTGCCGCCTTGAATACCTTTTTAGGCAGAAAGGCGGGGTAAAAATCTTTAAAATAAATAAATAAATAAATAAATTTACATGGGGTAGAAAGATGGCCTATAAATATTTTTATTAATAGCTTGAAGTTCCAGGTAGAGCAACAAATTGAGAAGACAGAAATCATGACTGTTGTTGCTTCCATCTAGCGACGTCATGCTGCTGGAACGCTGGGTGGGAGGAACGGGTGAGCGGCAGCCCGCCCGTTGCGTACCGCTCCGTTTCGCCGTCTTTCCGTTTCGCCGTCTTTTCACCCCACGGGGGCGGGGAAGACGGCGAAACGGAGCGGTACGCAACGGGCGGGCTGCCACTCACCCGTTCCTCCCACCCAGCGTTCCGGCAGCATGACGCCGCTGCTTCCATCCTACCTGCTTCCATCAGAAATTGGCACCACTGGTTGATTGACTCAGTTATAATGGAGAATCTAGGCTACACTGCTGCCAGATGGTTGCAATCCAATGTTTTCTCCTCCTCCTGTCTTTTTTCAGACCTGGTTTGTAATGATTTTCTAACTTTCAATGCACTTGTAGTGCCCACTTGTTCAGTGCAGACTAACTGGCAAAAACACTACTGAGGTTTCTCTCTACTACTGGCCATTGAATTAGTCATTTTTCTGGCACCTTCAATTTGCTTTTTCACTTTTTAATAACAACGCAATAATAAAAATAAAATAAATGGACAAACAAGGCATGAGATTGCTCAGACTGCAAATATGAACTGACTAATTTAACAGCTGATCGAGGCTGGGAGGTACCAAGAAATGTCAGATGGGCCAGTAGCCAAGAGACAATTGGAGGCATCTTAAAATCCACCAAACAGGGAAGGAAGAAACAACTAATTAAAGACCTAGTAGCTGGAAAAAAAATGGGATCTCTACTGAACTAGACTAACTTCTGAAGGTATTGAAACCATTCCCATGGGAATGGGCATTGCAAGAATATTCTAGTACTGTGGTTGTCAAACATTTTAGCACCAGGACCCCCTTTTTAGAATAGCAATCTGTCTGGGACCCACCAAAAGTGATGTCATGGCTGGAAGTGCCGCCATTGTGACACCAGAGCCTGCTGCTTTCCTGAGACTGTAGCAATAGGTTCAGTTGTTTCTCAGCCATTTTTCAATAAACGTGAATCAGAAAGAAAAAAGCCTATTTACAATCTTGACACAAGTAAAACAACCAAACACCTCTCCCCCCTTCCAGCATTTCATCTTCCCATATTTTCAATATGGCTGCTCTAGGTGTTTTGCGACCCACCTGAAATTGGCTTGTGACTCATTGTTCTAGTAAATGTAACTCTATATAAAGAACCAGGTGGATATACTGCTTTATTTCTGCAGTAGCATAGCTTGAGTGGAGGTAAAATGGTCATTGCAGGCAGTCCAATGTGACACATATTCAGCCTCTCCTGCTAACTGCCGGCGCCACATCAGCAATGCGCAGGACAGGGGTGTAGCTAAAGAACTGCAGGAGGGTGCAATTGCACGGGGCAATAAGATTTAGGGGGGCAACAAGCTGAGCTTGGCACTATTGGCCAAAATTGTGAAAACCTTGATACGTATGAATAATGCCATCATGTTATAAACCAATCGATGTGGAATTTAATACAGAATGCAATGAAACAAATTGGAGTGTAATATCTTCATTCTAGCATCCATTTTCCTGAATGGATGAAAACAAGAAAATGAAAATCCAACTGTGCTGTTGTGACGTCACTTCCGGGGCATCATTTTCCCCTCTGTGTTGGGCTACATTAACTACACCAGTGACGCCAGAGATGCAATTTGGTTTGGCAAGCCCCTGTGTATTGCTGTCAATGTCCAGAATGGCTCTGACGGTGAGTGGGATATATGGCATGTATGGCGCATTGTGGCACCTGCAGTACTCAACATTTCCTCCACTTCTAGCCACAATACTGTGTTTTTGCTTTCAAAAGATTACAGAACAACAGTTCCTCAGCAGCCCTGAAGGACCTTAGTGCGGAAACAGAATACTAAAGCTATACTGTACAGTTTGCCAATCAGCCACCAGTTATGAGTCTTGTCTAGATTCATTTTCAGTTGGCACACTCAGAACCAGACGCCTGTCATGCTCAGACCCTGCCAGTAAGACAGATACAGCTGATGCCCATGTACTTAAAGGCATCTCTCTCCAGTTCATTTCATGATCTCACCCAGCAGCCTCATCCACATGTTGGTGAGTAAAACTGACAGAAGCTGCAGGGCCTCAGGGATGGGGGAGTCAATGAGCAAATACTACTTTCTAGGACCTCCTTGCCAAGACTGAACAGAACCACTCAATAGGAACTCTGAGGACCACTGCCAAGACTTGCTGAAGCATCACCAACTTGTCAAAATCAACAATGGTTTAAAATTGAGTGGGATCTATTAAGTAAAAATGTCCTTTTCTTCGATTGAACCAAATCATCATAGGCTTACTCAGTAGCATGCCTGAAGACCAAATTAGTAAGTGTCCAGAAGTCTACACCTGAGCAATGCTCCTTCAACTCTCTTGTTTTACGAAGAGTGACAATTGGCTCAACTATCAACAGCAAAGCTGGATTCAAAATGACACATCCTAAAACATGTCAAAGGTAAGTAAAGTTGGGGCTGGAAACATTTCAAGTTTTTAGGAATGAGCTTCAGGGTGCAATCCTAACCTGGAGTTAGGCCGGCACAGTTAGGCCAGAAAAGTTTGGCTGGCACAAGAGCCACCATAAAGTGTGTTTGGACCACTCTCAGAGTCAGGGAGGATGGTGCACATTTGTGTGCTGGCCTCTGACTCTGAGAGTGGTCCAAACATACTTTACAGTGTTCCAAGTTTTAAATTCCAAGGTAGTATGTTTGCTGTCAGGTTTGTTTTTTTTTAATGCCCAGGAAAATGGATGCTTGCAATGCTTCCAGCCCTTGGCAAAGCTATCACAGTAGGTAGACTTAAATCAAAAGCCTTCTTCCCTTGACACATGCAATGCAGAGGTCACAGTGTAAGCCTTCTCATTCATGCTGCCAAACAGTGACTCAATGGGATTCACTCAATGGGACACTTTATATGAGTAATCAGTACTTTTTGTTATTTTGCTCATGCCACACAGTCTGGACCATTGACTGCGTGCGCTGCATTTATAAATATCACATCAGTTTCATTTCTAAGTATTTTTATCAATCCATGAATTAAAGATACCAGGATAGATTCTGTGCATACATTAAAACGCAGTTACTAGAAGTATAAATAAGTAATGCCTATTGATCTCAGAATGGTATAACCTCAAAAAAATATATATCAAACAAAGTAAAAAAATACACTTTTAAGAAAAACCCTTAATGTTCAAGGGAAGAGGCTAATGGCAATTCTGGGAAAAAAGAATTGCACGTGGTTGTAACACATTGCTCTTTTAATCTTATAAAAAATTGAAGAAATAGAGCAATCAATAGCATGCAACAAAGCTGCCAAATAGTTCATTCAGGGTTGGAGATCCGGAAATAATTACTAGGTAACATTTTCTAAAGCACCACATCTTGTTGACTTCTACCGTAATCTGAAATGCATTTACTTGGAAGTAGGTTCTGTTGAGAATAGACCCTCATGCTGGGAAAGATTGAAGGCAAAAGGAGAAGGGGGCAGCAGAGGATGACATGGTTAGATAGTGTCACCGAAGCAGTGAACATGAAATTGGGCGAACTCCGGAAGCTAGTGGAGGTCAGGGAGGCCTGGCATGCTGTGGTCCATGGGGTCGCAAAGAGTCGGACACGACTTAGCGACTGAACAACAACAGGTTCTGTTGACTTTAATGTCAAGAGGACTGATGTAGTTACAGTAATAAAAGTTGAGATCTGCAGCATGCTTCCTCAGAAGTAAGCCTCACTGAGCACAGGGAGGCTTCTGAGTAAACATGGATAGGTTTATTTTTAAGTTGGCCATTACCATTTATATCCTGCCCTTCTCTCATGTTGGAACTCAATGTGCTGTACATGGAGCTCCCAGGGGGGTCTCCCAGCCAGGCCCTGTACAGACCCAGACATGCTTAGCTTCAGCAAGCTTGCTGCATCATGGACCCTCAGCCCAGACCCTAAGTATTGGGAGTCCTACTTCAGTCACATCTCAGCCATTGTATCACTAGATAACCTTAAGCAAGCTGTCACTATCAGGGCACAATTCTAACCTGGAGTTAGGCCAGCATAGTTAGGCCAGCAAAGTTTAGCTGGCACAAGGGACACTGCAAAGTATGTTTGGACCACTCTCGGAGTCAGAGAGCCCAGCACACAGACGTGCTCCATCTCCCCGACTCCGAGAGTAGTCCAAACATATTTTATGATGGTTCTTATGCCAGCCAAACTTTGCTGGCCTAACTCCAGGTTAGGATTGTGCTCTCAGTTCCGGCATATAATAGGAACATATGACAGTCCCAATATGATGTCGATATTTATACTGGTGTATCTTACTGGATCTGCCTTGCAAGGATTTCTGAGATTCTGTTTGTGAAGTGCTTGGAACAGGGTCGTATTTACTCATGGTTGGGCCCTAGGCTTTAAAGTATTTCAGACCCCCTTCAGCCCTTCAATCTTTCACCCCCCTACAGCATTAAAACCCTGACCCTAGTATGCTATTGGTCCGCTGTCTCTCTACGGCGTATAGTGCAAAGTGCCTTTAACCATTAGAGCCCTAGGGTGCAGGTAACAGTGGCTCAGCACAATCAATCAATCAATCAATCAATCAATCAATCAATCAATCAATCAA
>JAJKFI010000189.1:434674-473703 GCA_029204185.1 Lerista edwardsae | reverse complement strand
CAATCAATCAATCAATCAATCAATCAATCAATCAATCAATCAATCAATCAATCAAGGAGTATTTATATACTGCTTTTCAATAAGAAGTTCACAAAGTGGTTTACAGGCAAAAAGTCAAATTAAATGGCACCCAGTCCCCAAACAGCTCACAATCTAAAAAATGCAGAACACCACCAGCAACAGCCACTAGAAAAGACCCTGTGCTGGGGTGAAGAGGGACAATTACTCTCCCCCTGCTAAATATAAGAGGAGCACCACTTGAAAAAGTGCCTCTTGCCCAGTTAGCAGGGATAAAATAAATAAATAAATAAATAAATAAATAAATAAATAAATAAATGGTGGGCCTTTAGTCCCTGTGGGGCCGCTAGGCTTCAGCCTTATGAGTAAGCCTTCCTGGCTTGGAAAGCAATGAAGTGCTAGAAAAATGCTCAGTCTCAACTTCCAAGAAAATGTGTTTTAAGAATCCAGCTCACAGTCATCCTATAGCTTAAGGTTATGCCATCACAACATAAGCAATGCTGTGCCTACGAAGCAGGGTAGAGCTCGTTGGCTGCCTCAGCCCCCAAGCATTTACTGGAGTCATGCATAGCGTTGCACCACATCTCCTTTGATCTCAATGACTCAACTTTTAAGATGCCACAGAGCACAGCTGTTGGTGGCGCATCTCACCCCCCTGACCCACCCCTTGCTGGTGCCACAACATATTATATGGCAACAGCACAGGGGCTCCATGTTGGCATAGAAGCCTAATTCCATTGCTGCTGTGCCAATCTGATATTCAAAGATGCCTCAGAGCAGTTTTGTAGGTAGCCAGAAGAACCATGTGCTCAATCTGTTTTGCTTCTCTGCTAGGAAGCAGCTTCATATTATCATTATCAAGGTCCTAATCAAACTTACTAGGATGGTGGTTCGCGAAGATTTTAGCACCAGGACCCACTTTTTAGAATGACAAGCTGTCCGGGACCACCGGAACTGCCATCATTGTGACACCAGTGCCTGCTCTTTCCCTAGAAAGCAGCAATAAGTTGGATATTTCTCAGCCATTTTCCAATAGCAAAGTGAATCAGAGAGAAAAAATGTCTACTTATAACCTTGACACAAGCAAAAGCACCACACAGACGTTCCCCTTTCCAGCATCCCATCTTCCCATATTTTCAATATGCCCTAGGTGCTTTGCGATCCACCTGAAATTGGCTCACGATCCACTGGTGGGTCCGCTCCTGACCCACAGTTTGGGAACCACTGTACTAGAACATTAACTGTATTTAAAACAATAGGCCTTACTATTTCCACTTCTGCACACTTGGGTCCAATACTGGGGTGCCAGGGGTTTACAACTAGGATTAATTCATCAGTAACACAAAAGTCTTGGGCATGCAGCTTAGCTGCTCTATGGGATCAGGCAGTGGTTTTTAAAGCAACCTTGATCTGAAGCAACCAGATTCTCAATCAGATGCGATGACATTACAATCCTTATTGAAAGGTGAAAGGAACAGCTAGAGAACTGCAAACTCCCTGGTGAGACTAACCAAACTGAAATGGATGGGATCCAATAATGTTCAATGAGCAGGATCCAAAGGGGCATCAGGGCACTGCAAGCCTGTGCCCTGCAAGCGTGCAGAAGTGTGTGTATCCACAGATCTACAAGCCTAAGGCAGTGATTCTCAAACTTCTTAGCACTGGACCAACCTAAAAAAAAAAGTTTCACTTTACCAGCCGCTCAAGCCTCTACAATGGTGACTGGGTTGCAGTGCTCCCCCCCAAGTAGCAGGTTGTTTAATCCTTGAAGCACATAGCTTAATCTGCCCTGTCAGTTTCACGATCCACTGGTGGGTCACAGTCCCATAGTTTGAGAACTATGGCCTAAGGGACTGAGGCTGAGCATGAATGCCAAAAGAGTTCTATGCACACAGAGATGCATGCCAGGCACACACGTGGGGGTCCTGAGATCCTGGCGCTGTGCTTAGGGTTGGGATATGGGCAGGTCCATCCTGAACTGCCTGACTGCCCAGGAGCACAGAAGCAAGGCCCTCCGTATAAAGCCACGGGTCCCTACACAGAGGTCAGGATGCAGTAGTGAGAGTTTCTACTGGTCCCACCCACCCACCTCCGCTCCACCTCTCCTCCCAACTTGGAACACCTTCCTGCCCCGCCTGGAAAGGATGCAAAGCCTGCGACCAATGGACTCATGGCTCTCTGGTTTGCAGTGCTCCCTCTGGGCCTCGCGGGGCTGGTGTTGCCATGGCGTCATTCCAGAGCCGGCGATAATGACTTACAGCTGGTGCCAGAGGTGCTTTATGGCACCTTGCGAGGCAGGGACACAGGTGGTATGAGAGTATCACCTGCGGTATGCCTGATAGGATCCGGCACTAATCTATCTGCTCATTTTTTTTCGCCTTTTTGGGTGAAAACATAAATTGAAACTGATCTCATAAAGCAATGAAGGGATATTATTTCTCCCTGTAGCAGGTGGAAGAAATATACAAGTTAATATGTATGTTGCTTTTTTATTGCTTTTTTCCTTTGCAGACTAAACACACCATAAGTTTAATAATTTACCTAAGGCATTCACATACAGTCTTCTGCCTAATGACAGACAAAACAAAAACCCAAATAACTCCATGACCCTGGAATTCCAGTTATGGTAACCAGCATGCTTTAAATTCCAGCAAAGGTTACATTTCAACAAGTGTCTCTCTCTCCATTCCTGAGTCTTGCTGGCTTGGATGGATGCATAATTCTGAGGCCAAAAAGTTGCTTCC
The DNA here is from genome assembly GCA_029204185.1 of Lerista edwardsae. NCBI lineage: Eukaryota > Metazoa > Chordata > Lepidosauria > Squamata > Scincidae > Lerista > Lerista edwardsae. The sequence continues at coordinate 470,941 of JAJKFI010000189.1, read as the reverse complement.
TGTTACACTCAAACATTCCATTTATAACCCCCGACAGCCTGTCATCCCTTCGCGGTTTGTTATGCCTCTTGCCACTATCAGACATCCTAATTCTCTCTGCAGCTATAAGACGTCAGGGTGCTTATGTCATAAATGTGAATAAATAGATGAACATATGCCACTGCCTGGCTCGTCACACAAGGTGCAACAGACCCCCATTCTCCTCCTCTGTTAACTATTAGAATTCCTTTGCCAAAGGTGCACCTAGTCCAGCTGTGTTTATGACAGTGACCAGGTAGGTGCATGGTGCAGCCTTCCCCAGTTTGTCCACAACATCCAGAATTCAAAGATATATTGTATCTGTTTGGGTTTCATTTAACTATCTATTGGTAATAAGTGCCAATAGAGCCATTAATTTGTCTTAAACCCCTTTAAAATCCATCTGAGCTAGCATTCATTTCCCACACCTTGTGGCAATGAGTTGCACAGGTTAGGTATGTGTGTAGAATGATTTCTCAAGTCCTTGCCCCCCCCCCAACAAAAACAAACACACAACAACCCCAGTTTAATCCTTCTGCGAACAGCACTCTGATTTTCTGGATATATCCAAATCTTTTTGCTGCTTTCCTTCTATAAGTCATTTAGATCAGTAGAAATGTACTTATTAAACTAATAAAATGACATTTTCAATCTGCTATTTTCTGAGAGATATTTACAAACAGAAGAAGCCTATTTGGGATCACTCAGGGAGGCTTCGCAGCCATAGTGGATGTTTTTGCCTTCCTTCCTGCCAACCAAGTCAAGGGAGAAGACCTCATTAGAAAGTTCGACTAGTTTAAAAGCTGCCTCTGGCCGATCATGCCAGGCTATACAAGCAAAGTCCCCTATGGGCTTGGACCCAATATGAACTGCGAGTAAGAGGCGTCCGCCTTTCGTGGCTAATACCTTACACAGATGCGCGAAAGACCTCCTCCCATTCAGGAAAGTGAGAGAAGGGGCAACAAACGTCCCGCTTCTATCCTCCCTCTCCGTTCCGCTTCTAGCGCTGCGCGTCCATTTTCGACCAGAAGAGGGCCTCGTTTCCCGTCAAAACAGAGCATCGCCAAGCCACATAACTATTGCCACACATCTCCTTGTCTTGTGCCAGCAGGGAGGTCTAGGGCTGTTGTTGAGGGATCGCAGCCTGGGCACGCTTGCCAGTCTGTCCCATGCCCCACACGTCCCTCCCCCACCCTCCAAGCCCCGCGGCACTGTGACCCACGCACTGTTGCGCCCAGCTTCGCAGCCGCGCGAAGGAAAGGAAACCTCCAACAGCATCACACAGCCGCCCACGAACCATCTAACCAACGGCGCCGCTGCCACCTACGTGGGCTCCTTGCCTGACAAACGTACCGTGTGATGGACAACCTGCGGAAGCCCTGCCTGCTCGCCTGTCAGCGGCTTCCAAACGCGTCCGCCTCTCCCCTTGTCCTGCGCCGAAGCGAGAGTTGGCGGTAGCCGCCTTGCGCAGCGGGGAAAGTAAAGTGCGCGGCGGAAACTCGCCCAGATCCCTGACGGGGAAAGTTGAAGGGGCCGAGAGCGAGATCGAGGCAGAGAAGGGGGTGAGTGAGCGGCACAACAGGCTGGACAGAGGTGGCGGAGGGGCGAGCGAGCGAGCGAGCTCCAGGTCCTTTGCGCCTGGCAAGGCAAGGCTAGGCATCGGTCGAGCAGGTGTCCGGTGGCTGCTCCGCCCGGGTGGGTGGCGGGGCAGAACAAAGAGGGCTGCGGAGTCACCCGCACCACGATCCGGCTCAGACATTTCAGACATGTATGCGGGCTGCCACTCGGCGTACACCAGCCTGGGGGGAGCGCGTTTCAAGGGGGGGCTTCCTACTCCGAGGAACCCCCACTCTTCCTCCCAGCTGCAAATCTCTCGCTCCGGCTGCTGGGGGGGGGGCTCCTCTCCCAGGGCGTTCCGCCCGTCCTGCCGGATCGGCACGCCAGATCTCCCTGTTTCATGAAAGGGGAGATCTGCCCTTCCAGCCCCGTTCCCAGCCCCACTTGCTCGAGCTTCCCGATCGCCCCGCGACTGTGCCTCTGCCCTGCCAGGGCTGTTCGGCTGGCCGCAGAGAGCAGCGCTCCCCTGCCGTCCCCAGCGAGGCTCGAGTCAACTTTTCCGCCGTCGCGCCAGTCCCCTCCCTGCCCCTACCTTGCCGTCCACACAAAGCCTGTTCGGGTCCCCTCCGGAGAGTCACATCCTCTCCCAGCCGTCTAGTCCCTCCAGCCGCCTCCTGCAGCCCCAGAAACACAGGAGGAGGCAGGCGGCTCGAATGTCTCATCAAAGCTTTATGAAGGGTGGGAGGGTAAGGGAGTTGTTGGGAGCCTCTGATCTCTTTCTCTCCCTTCCACTCCCCCCACACCACCCCCCTGGCTGGCGTAGCAGCCTCTCACACGAGCCTGACTGCGCCCCCCCCCCGCGTGTTTGGCTTCTTTTCTCTCAGGAATTATTTAGATTTCCGTTTGGTCTTCTATTGGTCAAGCTGGTTCCAAGCAGAAACACCAGCGCTGGGGCGCCCAAGTTTAAAGGAACCGCACTCCCTCCCCTCCCCACCCCCCACGTTCAGTTCCAACATGGGGCTGCAAAGCAAGCCCTGGCCGCGGTCCTGTGCGGTTTGTTCCCCCGAGGAATCCCTTTCTTCTCCTGTAAACTTTTTGTCCCTGCCTGAATACAGTTGATCTCTAAAGCCTCCCCAGCGAATACATACACACGCAGCTCTGGAAGATCCAGTGTGCCTATCCTCTCGGATCATCTTTCCGTGCACCTTTCTCTTCTCTCCCCCCCCCCTCCTCCCCGTGCATCTCAACACATTATCTTGAAGCAATACATAAAGTGACATGAAGAATCATTCAAGTAAACAGGTTTGTTTTCTCAGGGTCCTTATTACTCAAGTCAACTTTCTCCGGCTTGTAATTCGGGGGCCTGTCATCCTCAAACCGGTCCTTTACAGCACACAAGCGAGCATGCCATCACGACTACTCCAGAGTAAGCAGTCAAGGATTGCAGATCCCTATTTCAAGGCAAAAAACGACGACGACGACGACGACGATTGTCATGAAAAGGGCTGGGCAAAAGAGATTACATCGTCACACGGCGAACGATCGATCACACACGAACTCAGGAAAGGTGTTTGGGGTTTTCACATCCCGGAAGGGACACTTGACAGGCTTTCCCTGAAATGCTCGGAATCTCTTAAAAGCGAGAGAATATTAGCTTACTTGTTCGTGCATTAAACAAACCAGATCCATTTAAATATAGCTCCCTCCCTGACCTCTTCATAGTCTGCCTATTAAGAATGCAATCAAGATAATAACAAACATGGTTTATTCATGAAGACTCCGGGTAACGTTACAACTAGTCACTTTCGCAGAGAACACGCAGCGGGCAAACGTGCGCCGTCCAGCCAGCGCCGCCGCGGACTTTCTCGCAGACATAACAAGACGGTCCGAAACCCCAAACTCACCTTTTGCATTAAAAACACACACGCGCACACACGCACACACATGTCAGCTCCTACTTGCGCGACTCGGCACCCAGAACGCGCCGCCGCCTGAGAATTCTCTCGACGCAACGCCCACCAAATGTGCTCCGGGCGTGCTGGCTGGGGAAAGAGGGTGGTGGGTGGGAGACGGATGGAAAATATTAATACCACATCAGCATCATAATAAAAATGAGTAGTCCCCCACCTTCTTGTCCAAATCTGTCTTGCAGGTAGGCTCCCCCCCGCCCCCTTTTCTGCTTATGCCGCAAATAGATTAAATTATTGATAGTGGAAATTGCATGGCGGAGGTAATAATGGCATCCCCTGATTGAGTAGCTCCATTTGATCTTGGTCAGGACGGAGAGATTTCATGCTCGCCCGCTAGGGTTAGCTAACGCTTGATCAAGATCTCTCTAGCGCCGTGAACGGAGTGTGGATGGGAATCCACACCACGGCTCTGCTCTCCACTCTTGACGTGAGTGTCATATGATCACCCCCCCCCCCACTCCCCGCCTGCCTCTGAGACACCGCTGCCTGGATGACGAGGAATCGCAATCTCATACATACGAAGGATGCCTCCCATTTTTTCCCTTCAAATTAAATCGCCGCCTGGAGTTGCCGCCCCTTGCACGTGTTGGGGATGTTCTTCTCGCGTCAGCTCTCTCGGTGCCTGCCGAAGCGCCGGAAGAGAGAGAGGGGGTTCCCTTCTTAGCGAAAAGGCGCGTTTCTTAGGAAGTTCTCGTGAGTCCGTTGAAGGAGAAATACTTTTGAAAAACTGAGGCCTACATTTGATTTCTGCGATTTCTTAATTAAAAATAAGGGAACACACACACACACACACACACACACACACACACACACACACAGAGGCACCTTATGCTTTTAGCCCTGTGCCATGAGATTCAGCTTTAATCCACTGGAAATGTGCCCTCACCATTGTGGCCTTCAAACCATCTGCCTCAGAACTGAGCTGTGAATTTTTTTTAACACAAAAGGAGGTGCTGCATGAAACCCATGGAAGATGATACAAAACAGAATGTAGGACGACAAATGGTTTTGCAAGGCCCACAAGCCCCAAAGGGGAAAAAAAATCAATCCTCAAATAAAGAATGTGTGGATAGATGTCATTAAGGTGTCGATCTTGATAAGTTACTTTCATGGAAGCAACTTGTGAGTCCTGTGTGTATTTCACCACATTGCCCATGCATATGCTGCCAGTTTGCCGTGCCACCGATGATGACATCTGGCTCCATGCGGCAAATGATCAGCTGGAGTCATGCAGTTTAGGAAGAATAGCTGCATGTAGCTCATGCATCAAATAACATCTTCTCTGACTCTAAGTCTTCTGCAGGAGGAGCATTGGTCTTGCTTGCTAGGGCTGGGACACGAGGAAACAGGCCATGTGAGAGTGGCAGCTGCTGGGGAGGCATTGTGCCAAAAAGAATAAGGCTGGATAAACAATTATTATGTAGTATTATGTAGTTATTAAACTATTGTGTTAGATCAGTAGTTCCCAAACTGTGAGTCAGGACCCACCAGTGGGTCGTGAGCCACTTTCAGGTGGGTTGTGAGGCACATAGAGCAGCCAAATTGATAATCCGGAAAGCTGAGGGCTGTGGGGTTGTTTTGCTTATGTCAAGGCTGTAAACAGGCTTTTTTCTTTCTGATTCACTTTGTTATTGGAAAATGACTGAGAAATAACCCAACTTAATGCTGCATTAACAGAAAGCAGCAGGTTCTGGCTTCTCAATGATGATACTTCTGGCCATGACATCACTTCTGGTGGGTTCCAGACAGACAGTCATGCTAAAAAGTGGGTTGCGGTGCTAAAAGGTTTGCGAACCCTTGTACTAGATGATATTATGTCCCAATTTCAAGGTAGTTTCAAAGTTCTGAAGGAACTCCCCTTGAAGGAACTGGAGTTCTCAGTCATTGTCACTTAGTGGCAACAGAGGAGGAGGTAGCGGTCATACTCTTACTGCCTGGCATCATATGAAAAGTGGAAGAAAAGAGCAGCTGGGACAGCACCATTAATGTACCTGCTGGCCAGTCACGTGCTGTCCCATGGTGCTGTGTCAAGTGACTGGCCAACTGGGATGCATCCTGTATATCTATCCTGTGTGCTGCAGTCAGTGCCCCATTGTGATGTCACTTCTGGGTTCTCCCTGGAGGAGGGAGCGCGTGCTGTGGTGGGTTTGCACCCCCCTCCTGTAGAAGCTCCCCTTGAAGGAGAAGGAATGGGGGGGCACAAAGCCTCCTCTGCAACTAGGGCACAGCCTGAGTGGCAGTCATGCACCCCCCCCCCCTTGGTGCAGTATCCGGGCCAAGAACCCTGCATGCTCCGCCCTAGTTATGCCTCCAGCTGCAGTCCAAAACTAGAAGTCGAAACAGCTGCCCTATGAATATGCCGGAAGGGGAGAAGCTTATACCGGCAACACCTTTCCAAACCACATCTTGGTTATTTAATATGAGCGTAGGGATTGGGAGGGAGAAACCCAAGTGGAGAATCAATGGACAGATGCAGGAGGCAGTCACGGACCTACCATTGTGCGTGGGAGGGTAAGGGGGGCCCTGGGAACGGCGCTCCTGGGACGGGAGGAGAGCAGCAGCGATGAGGCAGCTTGCCTTTTGGAGGCGAGCGTTTTTGGCCTCTCTGTCCCACCTGCAGGAGGTAGACTTTCACCCAATGCTGTGCATGTCTACTCAGAAGTGAGTCCCATTATAACTAATGGGGCTTATTCCCAGGTAAGTGAGAGTGCAGGTTTTATTAGATGAAATGTCGCCCCCCACTTAAAAAAAGAAAGCCATGTTTCATATAACAGGCTATCAGGATTTTTCTTTTTTAAAGCCACAAATAAAGTTTTCCGTTCTCTCGTTATACCATCTGCTTGGTGAATGTGATTTGATCCCTGCCTGATTTTCTGAGAAGAGAAGGTCAAGGGAAAAAAATGAGCTGGATTTTCATTTCTTCTCAACGTCAGGAAATCTAAATTAATCCTGATCGTACAAATAAGCGTGATGTCAATGAACTAAGGTTTTTTTTTTCATGAGAGTATTTTTTCTATTAATATTTTTAATTGGCTCAGGTCAGTTCTACATGAGTATTTTTTTCTATTAATATTTTTAATTGGCTCAGGTCAGTTCTAATATTACACTAGGCGTTTTGTGTTTAATTGCATTTATACATGTTTCCTAGTTACATATGTTCACTCATCTCCTGCTCCCATCCCCAATAAAAAAGAACAGGCAATTGGTTGAAACTAAGGTGCTCCAGTGAGGGTAAAATCACAACAACCCAAAGTTAGACATGGATATTCAACACAAACAGTCCAATCCTATGCTTCTCCTGCCCCAACCAGTGTAGTTATGCCCAAAAGAGTCACGCTGCATCCTGTGGGCGTGGCTAGTTCCAGAGGTCTCCTCTGGATAAGGGAACATTTGTTCCCTTACCTGGGGGTAAGCCTCTGCGGCATAGAGGGGGGGGCACATGAACCTGCACCCACAAAACTGATGGCACAGGTGCAGTGGCATCCCATGAAGGGGGCGGAGTGCCAGATTTTGTATGGCTCTGAAACTGCTCCTCCCTCTTGTTCTCTGGGCCATTCTGAGGGCCAAAAGCAACGTGGAGGCATCTCCTCCATGTTTTTCTCGCCCTGTGGAATGGCCTTAGGAGGAGGTACAGCTAACACCGTGAGTTGCAGAGCCATACAAAACCTAGCGCCTTGCCCCCCTCATGGGATGCCACGGAACCTGTGCCAGCAGGTTCATGTGGCCTCCTCTATGCCACAGATGCCACAGATCCCAGGTCAAGGAACAAATGTTCCCTTATCCAGAAGAGACCTCTGGAACTGGTCACCCCCACAGTCGTAGAGCCTTGCAAAATGTAGTGACCTCCCCCCCCCGCCATGGGACGCCACTGCACAGGTCCACATGGATCCAGGCTGTGGGATCAGGTTTGGGAAGGGGCTTTGGAATCAGCCGCTGCTGCGAAACCCAACCCCTTCCGCACCTGTTCCATCTGCCCCCTTCCACCCTCACTCCGCCCTGTCCCGCCTCCCCCACTGGCTTACCTCCTGCACCTTGGTGTCATGTGCAGGGCTACACTTTTGGAAGGCTGTTTGCAAAGACTGGAAAGCAGGCCCTGCAGTTGGAATGCTAGTTCTAGTGGCTGGAGGAGAGTAGAATTGGGCTGAAAATGGAGGCCAGGCACAGAATTTTTTCTGATCCTGTCTTCCTTGCACAAAAATAGGTTCCTTGTATGACAATCACTTTGGTCATGCAACAGATCTGTCTTAATGAAGATGTTGTAGCTATGCCTCAGAGACAGACCTTTGGACTTGAAAACTAACAACATTCTGTGGTTCCCAAACTTGGTAGCACCGGGACCCACTTTTTGAATGACAGTCTGTCTGGGACCCACCAGAAGTGATGTAATGGGCAGAAGTGCCATCAATGTGACTGCAGAGTCTGCTGCTTTCTGAGAATGAAGCAGTAAGTTGGGTTATTTCTCAGCCATTTTCCAATAACAAAGTGAATCAGAAAGAAAAAAAGCTTATTTACAACCTGCAAAACAACCACACAGTCCTCCCCCTTTCCAGCATCCCAACTTCCCATATTTTCAATATGTATAAGTGCTTCATGACCCACTTGAAACTGGCTCGCTACCCACTGCTGGGTCCTAACCCACAGTTTGGGAACCATTGTCGTAGTTCATATGGAACATATTATCCACTTTTCCTGAATCTCTCTAGTCTTTTGCAGCACTGTTAGAGCAAATAGAGTTGGATCATGCAGCACATCAATGAGCTACAGAATACTGTATATGATCCCTGTAAATTAACTCCTTTGGGGGGCTCTGGGGGCAGACACAAAGTTCTATGCAAATGTGAGTTTTCCACATTCTGCCATATATGCAGAATCATTCCATCCGTTGAAATGAATAAGGAATATCCTCTTTTAAAGCAAATCTCTGTGTGGAGAGACACAAGACATTGGTAACCATGTCGTCTCTTGCAAGCATGCCACTTGGAAAAAAGCTGAAGTACCTACTCATGAGTGGATCTCCTTACAGAAACCCTGCATGCATTATCTGCTGGATAGTTGGCACTCCCGCTGGAAAGTCTGTGGGCATCTGCAAGGAAGCATCGCTGGATCAGACCCCAGACCAGAGCCCTCCTTTGTCACAAAACATGCCTAGAAATACCCCTTCTTGGCTCTTGAAACAGCTGGCTAGGCACATAATGGCAAGTATTTCCCGTTCTTTGTGAATAAAGACAATAATGCAAAGAGAAGCCCTTGAAAATGGCAGGCCAAAGAAGCACAACACTTACCTACAAAGTAGGTTGGGGTGAACTTTTGGCTTGGGCCAAACCAGATGTGATCTGTGATAACATTCATACATAGCTTAAAATAATTAAAAAGATTAATAGCAGCTAGATGTGATTCAGATGGAGGCTATGGTACGGGGCGGGGGGGGGGAGTCACCTAACCCTTCCTCCTCATTCTATTTTCCTGATCGGATTGTCTTTTTTCAGCGGCCAACATGGTAAAAACTCCTGTAGTTTGAGCAATTGGAATTGTTCATGAAGTAAGTGAAATCGAAGTGGCCATAGTGATAATGCAAAGGTTTCCCAACTCTGAAAATTTCAGCAACACACACAAATCCCGTATTTTGCTACATCGATGAATCCAGATCTGCCACCACTAAGGTGGCAGAATTGTTTTTTATATGACAAAGTCTTACAGGGCAAGCCTATGCGTGCATTCTTCATTCACATGTTTAGGATTGCAGCCCACACATTCCAACAACCATCAAGAGGAATAGAAAGGAGAAACAGAATTTGTGGTCTTCTGATCAAACAATAGTGTTCAGTCTTCAAAATTAATGCTTTTTTTCAGTTCCTTTCTCCAAAAGATATGATCCACCCTTTCCTATATAATAAGTAATCATAAGATGTCTCTCTACAGCCATCCTAAGTAATGACATCTTCCATTTCTTAATGGCCTTGTATACTGTAGATTCAAACCACTGTTTATAGTATTTTTCTGGTGCAGTGAAAGTATTCTTAGTCCCATTATTTTTTGGAAGAAAATGATGAAGCATGCGTTTTGGAGATAGGTACAGCCTTCTGATTAATAGCTTCTCTGAAACCTTATTTTGTTTTCACAAAGTTAATTCTACCACTTCTATAATCCAATTTTCACACACACTGAATTCCAAATTTGTATCTGCCGGAGCATGCATATCAAATAAGATCAAATATTTTATGTAATCAGGGAATGCGAGTCATGCCATGTGACCTATCAAATTTGAGGTAGGCCAAATGCCAACAGGTAACAAAAACGCCGCAGTCATGGCACAGTAGAAATGATACTCAAAACATGCCCAGTAGAACCGTCTTACTTTGCAATGCTGCCTCTAACCCTTAACAAATTTATGATCCAAGTTAGCACTTTGTTAAAGTTTAGGGCTAGTCTAGTTTTGATAGGGTGGCATTAAGAAGCACGTTTATCATTAATGAGAGTTAACAAGTTGGGGATTTGGGCATAGAAAATTATTCTGTGAATGTTTAGATGAAAGCTCACAGAGTAGAATCCTAACCTGGAGTTAGGCCAGCAAAGTTTGGCAAGCACAAGGGCCATTGTAAAGTGCGTTTGGACCACTCTTGGAGGATGGTCAGCATGGCTTCTGTAAGGGTAAGTCTTGCCTTACAAACCTTTTGGAATTGTTTGAAAAGGTCAACAGGCACGTGGATGTGGGTGAACCTGTGGATATCATATACCTGGATTTTCAGAAGGCGTTTGACACAGTCCCCCACCAAAGGCTGCTCAAGAAACTTCACAGTCAGGGAGTAAGAGCTGCCCTCTTATGAATAAGACCTGCCGTCCTCTTATGGATTCAGAATTGGTTGAGGGCCAGGAAACAGAGAGTGGGGATTAATGTGGCAATTTTCACAGTGGAGAGAGGTGAAAAGTGGAGTGCCCCAGGGATCTGTCTTGGGGCCGGTGCTTTTCAACTTGTTCATAAATGACCTGGAGACAAGGATAAACAGCGAGGTGGCCACGTTTGTGGATGACACAAAACTTTTTTGGGTGGTGAAAACCAGAAGGGATTGTGAAGAGCTCCAGAAGGATCTCTCCAAGTTGGGGGAATGGGCAGCAAAATGGCAAATGCATTTCAACGTAGACAAGTGTAAAGTGATGCCCATTGGGGCAAAAAACCAAAGCTTCACCTATAGGCTAATGAGTTCTGAGCTGTCTGTGACAGCTCAAGAGAAAGATCTTGGGGTGCTGGTGGTAAATTCAATGAAGGTATCGATCCACTGTGCAGCAGCAATTAAGGAGGCCAATTCCATGCTTGGGGTGATTAGGGTTAACCATTATCTGATTTAATTCCTTAGTTAGAAAGGGCTGTTCGGGCTACGGTATCTGCCCAAGTTCTTCTGCAGTGAAGATGGACGCAATCTCCAAGCCCCCTTTTATCTCCTCTTTTAGCCCCCTTTTATCTCAGAAGAGAGCGATAAAAATGATTATGGGGCTGGGGCACCTCCCTTATGAAGAAAGACTGCAGCGTTTGGGGCTCTTCAGCCTAGAAAAAAGGCGCCTGAGAGGGGACATGATGGAGACATACAAAATTATGCATGGAAGGGATAGAGTCGATAGACGGATGTTCTTTTCCCTCTCTCAAAACACCAGAACCAGGGAACATCCACTAAAACTGAGGGTTGGGAGAGTTAAAACAGATCAAAGGAAATACTTTTTTACCCAGCGGGTAGTAAATCTGTGGAACTCTTTGCCACAGGAGGTGGTGATGGCATCTGGTCTAGATGCCTTTAAGAAGGGTTTGGATGGATTTCTGGAAGAAAAGTCCATCGTGGGCTATAGGCCATGATGGATTGTGCAACCTCCTTACATTAGTAGTAGGCTACTTCAGAGTACTGGGTGCAAGGGAGTGGCAACAGGATGCAAGCATCTTGTCTCGTGCCTCCTTGGGGCACCTGGTGGGCCACTGTGAGATACAGGAAGCTGGACTAGATGGGCCTTTGGCCTGATCCAGCATTCTTATGTTCTTATGATGGTGCCCGTCTGTGTGCTGGGCTCTCTGACTCAGAAGGTGGTCCACACGTACTTTACGGTGTCCCTGGTGCCGGTCAAACTTTGCTGACCTAACTGTGTCGGCCTAACTCCAGTTTAGGATTGCGTCCACCATCTCCCAATTCAACCCACCTTTCTGAAGACTTCTCAGGCCACCATGAATAAAAACTTAAACATAACCTTAATGTTAACTGTTAAAAAGTTAACCTAACCTTTTTCAGATGATCCAAATCATGACTGAGAAAAGCAAAGCAACAGTCTATCAAACACAGGGCGCAATCCTAAATCCTGTATTTAAGCTGGGACTGTAAGGCCAGCAAAGTTTGGCCACCACAAGGGACACCGTAAAGTGTGTTTAGACAACTCTCAGAGTCAGGGAGGATGGCGCATGCCCCTTTGGCACGGCTGCACCTGTGCTGGGCAGTTGGCTAGGATTGGGAGGATTGGGCCCTTTGAGTCAATGCACTCTTGCCCTCACAGGAACTGAGAGTTAATTTCACCGATGTTACTGGATTACTCTCATGTGCTCGGGTGGGCATTAAAAAGTTAGTGTCTGAGCACAGAGCCATGTATCTGGATATCTGGTGTCCAGTGTCCAGAACTTGAGTATATTTCTGCCTCTCATTTCTTGATTCTTCCAGCTACAACAGGCGAGATCTTGGGAGATGGTCGGAAGGGAGAAGGAGCAACAAAATTATAGGCGGGAAGATCAAAATGTTTCTGGAAAGAAAGTGCCGTAAAAGGAACTTTCTTTGCAGACATGTCTAACAACTAAGTAGTCTAATCAGGCAGAGAGAGAGAGAGAGAGAGAGAGAGAGAGAGAGAGAGAGAGAGAGAGCAGTAATTCTGTGTGATTAGTCCTGCTATTGGATCTCTATGATTGAGAGAGATCAGGAAATGGATCTTGCACTGAGGGGCTGAATGATGCTGGAAATGAGTTGTCCTTCTTTGAATTGTAAATAGACATTTAGCTTATTGGTGAATTATTCTGGATATTTCTGCTCTGCTGCCTGTTATGCCCGGATTTCCTTCTGAGAACACTTGAATGATCCCACCTCTCTCTTTCCCTAGATAAGCACAGTTATTAACTCATTAGCAGCACCTCAGTTCTCACCCACAATTAAAACGATACATAAGTGCACATAACTGTTTGGTATGCAGGGGTTGTCTCAGCAGTTGATGAGGTCTGGGATTTTTATAGGGTTCATGCCCATCAGAGGTCCCACTTGATGCTCCTTTGTTACCAGGGGGCTCCAAGGATTGGCTCAGCCTCATGAGTCCTCTGATGGACATATACCCTCAGCAAATCCTAGACCTCATCAATTGCTGAGACCACCCCTATCACTTGCAATGATAGTTAGTCAATGAATGGAAGGAACCATTGGAGGTAAGTTGGGATCGGGGAGAAGTTCAGGGTTTTGCCCTAGGAGGGCCTGCTTGTACTGATTGTACTCCAGTTTTTCCCATGTTATCGTTCCCTTTCCCTGCTTCTCAATGCTTTGTTTATCCATAATTGTTTGCATTTGGACTGTAAACTTCTTGGAGTGGACAGATTGACTGACAGAGAGGTGCATCAATATCTTTTCTTATCTGATACCCTTCTAACCAGGGCTGCAGGAGCAGTGGGGCCCAGTGCGGAGCATTCCTATAAGGCCCCCCACTTACCATACAGCCATGGCAAGGAGACTACTTGTTGCACCGCATGCAAAGTGAGGTACCTGGAAATACTGGGCAGTGACATGATGATGTCACCACCATCTATTTTTGGGAGGCCAATTTCTGGCCAATTATAGGCAGGGCCAAGTGAGACAACCCAATGAGCTGTCTCCTGCCCCACTGGAGACAGCTCTTCTTGCTCCACTGACTTACAGCCCATAGAGACCCTGGCTGCAGTAGCAAGTGATCCACTCGCTGCTCTAGTGCCGGGCCCAATGTAATGACATAGGCCACATTGGCAGTCAACCCTACTTCTGACATTGTAACCAGGTGCATGTCACTCCTGTAGTAGGACCATGGTTTGGCGCGGTTGGGCAAAAATGTGGTAGCACGCAACATAAATAAAGGACTCAAGGAAATCCTGAAGAAGGATGGAACTACTTTGGTATTTAGAGTATGACTGTCAATGCATTGCTAAAAATTAAATACCTTACTGGAAGATAATCCAAACCACACTGTTCTCTTTAGCCAGTGCCTATGGTCTGTGGTCAGAGACGAGACTTATATTGAATTACCTATGCATAAGGCCAAGGGGTTCTTTATTAAAACATCTTATTTGTGTGCTGTCGTTCATTTGGTTGAATACTGGAGACCGTGAACGTAGATGGAAATCTACATGTTAACTGAAAATCCAGACTCGGCTGGTCATCCTATCCCCATTAGAAGGTGGCCCACTGCCAGGTCTGTTGGTCCCTGCCTCTGCCACACACGTTCAAGGTGAGAATTCCTGTGGTCCATTGATCTGTAAACTGACAGGTGCATTTGACCCTATGGCCAAATCCATTGCCTAATCATTGGTAAACCATTCTACTGCGGTTTGGGGTCTGATCCTATTAAGCTTCAGTGCCGATGATACGCTTGTACCTCTGCCACCGACTATCATAAAGCCTTGCAGTATTGGTGCTGAGCCATGGAAGGGTGATGCTGAGGTGCTGGCGGCGGTGTGTGTTACCACCCGTTGTTGGTGCAGCATTTTGGGGTGGTGGAAGGCAGGGATGGGGCTAAACTGGGCAGAAGGAAGGTGGCTGGAGGGGATTGTCAGGTGTGGGAGGAAAGCAGAGACAACAGCAGACTGCTGCTGTATTCAATGGCCCCTCTTGAGCCATGGAGCCCTACACGAGCCTCCTCAGCTCTGCGCCCACTCAATAGCAGGCGCACAGCCAAGGAAATCCATTGGATCTTCCTTAAGTTTTAGCTCTTATTACATACCAGCAGTGCAGTCGTGATGCCTAAAGAGGCTTGCATGATAAAGATGATCAACAAATATGAAAATTTATAGTCAACCGTTCTCTTCCCGCATTCCATATGAAGAAATCCAGCTTTTGTTGGGATCTCCTTGCTAGACAAGGCATTGCATACTTTTCATAGCAGCAGGTATTAATTTCTTCATATTAAAGGGGACATATATACTAATGGATGTCTTCTTTCAGTGAGTACCTCATATTCTACTTGCCAAAGATTTGTTGCACCAACCCAGATATGCAAGACCAGCTTTATATAGTGGAATATATCAACCAAAAAATATGATGTCATGCTCATATAACATCCCTGGCAATATGAATGGGTTTGCCAAATTAGTATTATCTGGAAATGACCTAGTAATACGTAGCATTTTTTTCAGAAAAGGAACTGAAATCAAGTCAACTTCCTCAGATTGCTTAAATTTGCTTAAATCAATTCCAGAGGCAATGATGTGAGACAAATAGAACTGTGGTAATTAGAAAAGTGATTAAACAAATTTCCATCCTGTACCACTTCATACTACAGTACCATCACAGAGTTGTAACCATAGAAGGAACTACAGTCACACCTGTAGGGCCTCCTGAATTTCTATAGGCCAAAACAGATCATGTGACAAAGCCTGCCTTCACTCAGGCAGGTGATAAGACAGTGGTTCTCAAATGTTTTAGACCAGGACCCACTTTTTTAGAATGGCACTTGTGTCGGGACTCACCGGAAGTGATGTCATTTACCTGGAAGTGATGTCATAGCCAGAAATGAGATCATCACACAGGAAATGCCATCATTGTGACATAATAAAATGACACCTCTGAAATGCAAACTGGCATTCTTTTACTGCAGCAATTATACGACCATCATGAAACATCCCTGACAGAAAGCAAGATTAGGACAAAATATGTAAAAGCACTGAACTAAAAACAATTTTTTTTAAAAAAAAAAACCCTCACTTGAAAATTCAAACAGTTCACACCCATAAAAGGAATGCAGCAAGATCTGCAGCTTCCAATATGGTGGCTCCCAGCTTTCTGCAATTCATCTGACATCAGATTGCAAGCTACCAAGTGGGTCATGACCCACAGTTTGAGAAACACTGCTATAAGAGTTCCTCAGTGAATCTGCTTTGTTGGTCTGGATGGCAAGGCAGCTCTGATTGTTGCTGCTTCTGCCATAGACTAGCTCTGCTAGCCTTGACTCATCTTTCCCAGCCTATGATTGCTTTGCTTCTTTGACATTGTTACCTTTCTCATGTGGCATAGGAGCAGAGTCTGACAGAGCTGCACAATCAATAACTCGGAATATGAGTAAGACAACTTCAAACTTTGCAAAACCTGGGTTAGGTTTCCACTTCTCTGAACTGAATAATACCAGTTCTCGGGCAGAAATTCAAGTTTTTGCATTGTGAAACTCAAGTAGCATTTCTTAGTTGTTTTTTCTTAGCAACCAAAGGAAGTTATTTTATTTTATTTTTATTAATTTAAAATATTTATATCACCTTTCCCACCATAAAAATGGGATAGCACTAAATGCCACAGAGCAATAAAAACAGCAGCAGATGATAAAAACAACGTAACCCAAAACCTAAAAGTTATAGCTTTAGAATGAAATTCCAAGTAAAATCTACAAATTGGGTTGTTTTGAAAAGTTTTGCATTCTATCATTTGCATTTGCAAGTTCACATCTAGAATCCATAGGGGTTTGCTTCATTTTGTTCACTTCTGTCTACATCCTCTGGTTGTGCTAGAGATTTGAAACCTTTCTGTTGTTGAAGTGCCTAATTTGCATTGTAGTAGCACTTGGTTAGAAAGGTGTTTACTGATCCTAATAATAGAGATTGAGGTTAAATAGCAAGCCAAGTGAAAGCTGGAACAGATGCAACTTCAACAGGTACAAATATCTCAGATAAGTCAGAAAAGTCAGATCTCACATTAGCAGCTGCAGTGTTACCTGAATTGGGCCAATGGATTGTTGGATAACTGCTGGTATTTACTACAGTCACTGAAAAGGTCTGACTCATAAAAATGCAGGCAACTTGATATTCAGAAGCTTTGAAGACTCATAAATCACCAGTGATCAGATTGCCAAAACTGCTATTTTTTTTCCAAATATGTGGGATTTCTGTTTTCCCTCCTGCTGTGCCTGAACTAGAAGCCTTATTTTTTTTTTCCCCAGCAGGCAAGTTCTTACCTAGGACACATCACATTCTGCAGGCAGAGGTACTTCCTGAAATTATGGCTTGCCTGAACCACTATTGTGTGGATACCAAGCATACGGTATCATCCTATCTTACCAAATCATCTTGGCCCCAGAGCTAGCCCTACCATTCAACAGCGTGACAAGGGGTGCAATCCTAACCTGGTGTTAGGCTGGCACAGTTAGGCCAGCAAAGTTTGGCTGGCACAAGGGCCACTGTAAAGCGTGTTTGGATCACTCTTGGAGTCAGGGAAGATGGCGCACATCTATGTCAGACGCCTCTCTGACTCCAATTGTGCTCCAAACGTACTTTACGGTGTGCCAGCCAAGCTTTGCTGGCCTAACTGTGCTGGCCTAACTCCCGGTTAGGATAGCACTCATAGCCTGATCCTGACTGGGGGGACCATTAATTACACTGACATTGTCAACGATGTCATTTCTGGTTGTTTTACTACCATGGAGTGGGGAGTTGCCATTTTGATGTTCTCAGATGCCAACCCTGTTTGGGGTAATTCATGTAACTAAATGAAATGATAAAGATTTCTACATCCTAGAGGACTTGTATTCCTGGACATCCAGTGGATTTGAAGGGTACGCAAGGCCTCTGTTGTTTCACCTGATATGCCTCTATTCATTTAAGTGGCAAGGATAGCTCTGTCTGTAGATGGGATTACACACAAAGAGGTTTACCTAACTGCATGTACAACTGCATGCACTCTCATTTGTGGCCATCAAGAAGCCGCCTCATACTGAATTACACTGTTAGCGTATGCAGGTCAGTACAGTCAACACAGACTAGCAGCAGCACCTCTTAAGGGTGTCTGCAATTCTATTTGGAGATGCCAAGGACTGAGCCTGGGGCCGGTTCCATAGAAAGCATGCGGAATAGCTTGCATGGGGAAGCAGCCCTTATATTGATAGTAGAGTGGTTAAAGTCCTATTGACCCTCCAGCACAACCAAACTATGATGGGGTACTCACAGTGACCGTGACTGAAGGCACAATCCTTTGGGCCTCAGCACTGGTGGTACACTCATACTGCCAGTGCTGGGTGCTGCAGGACTTATGTGCCTTAAGACACTTTAGTGACACCCAAGGAGCAAGCAGTGCTGGCAGGGAGGCCTGTGCCATCCCATTGGCACTGCTGAAGAAGCCCAGGCCACTGACAGCAGAAAGGTGAGTGCGTGTGTTTGGAGAAGGTAGCAGGAGGGTGGCGGAGGCCTTCCTGGGCAAGCGGAAGGATGGAACAGGAGGGTGAACAGGAGAATGGAGGCCTCCTCCACCACAACCATTCCCTGTGCCAGGCTCAGAAGTCTGACATGGGGCTTTTCAAGTCTGCACCTTTAGCTGCCACAGACTTGAGAAGCCCTATTGTGTAGGATAAGGGCTTTACTCAAGGTGTGGGGACAAATGTCTCATTCCCCCGTGGAGACTCTAGACGTGGCCTTACCATTGATTTGTACAATGGCATAATATTGGCTGTTTTATTCTCAACCCCTTTTTTAATTACCCCAAGCATGGAATTGGCCTTCTTAATTGCTGCCGCACACTGGGTCAATACCCTCATTGAGTTGTCCACCAGCACCCCAAGATCTCTCTCTTGAGCTGTCACAGACAGCTCAGAACCCATAAGCTTATAGGTGAAGCTTTGGTTTTTTGCCCCAATGGGCATCACTTTACACTTGTCTACGTTGAAACGCATCTGCCATTTTGCTGCCCATTCCCCCAGTCAGGTGGGATGGTGCACACCTGTGTTCTGGCCTCTCTGACTCCACGAGTGGTCCAAACATACTTTACAACATCCCTTGTGCCGGCCAAACTTTGCTGGCCTAACTGTGCTGGCCTAACACCAGGTTAGGATTGCGCTCTGAGTCTATGGATTTCTAATTTGGCACAATAATGGAAATAAGCGTGGGTAAATTAATTTCCCATTATTAACCTTCCATAAAGATCTACCATTGCCATATCACATTGAATGAATGAAGAAATTAATTTCAGGATCCATGACTTCCAGGCAGAGGAGTGTGGATTTCCTATGGCCTCTGTAAGCTACTCCTGTCTAGTGGCTCCCTGGTGCACACACACAAATGGTCTGAGACATATATCTTGTTGTGCACTAACAGAGGCTGTCCAATGGTTATGACTGTATTTTGTTTGTTTCTCTGAAGGTTTTTGTTACAGAATGACTCATGATACTTTTTTTCACTTCCTAAGTGTAGAAATCCTCCATACGAAGACACTTCCCCTGAGGATGGGTTGTGAACAGGTTGTACGAATCTTCACCTGTTAATGACTGTGGTCCATCACATCCTGGTTGATCACACAGTTTCCAGGGTGCATTGTATATAATAGTTTTGGAGAGCTCTCAAATGACTGTGTGGATTAATCCTAAGGATGTTTTTCTTTTCCATACCTGATGTTTAACTTGGCTTTTCCTTAAATTTTATTATTTATTTATTTATTTTATTTATTAGATTTTTATCCCGCCTTTATGCCCGAAGGCACCCAAGGCGGCATTACAAAAAAATATAAAATTTAACATTAAAAAACAATATAAAAACAATATTAAAACAACATAATAAAAACAAAATTAAAACAAAACAATAGAATTTAAAAACAAGCCCTGTGGATCATAAGATATAAAATATAACACACCAGCCAGCCAGCCTGTCAACAATTAAAAGCTTTTTGAAATAAAAAGGTCTTCAGCCCCTGCCGAAATGTTAACAAGGAGGGAGCAGTTCTCAGTTCTAAGGGGAGGGTATTCCAAAGTTGGGGGGCCACCACCGAGAAGGCCCTCTTCCTGGCTGCCACCCCTCTCACTTCTCCTGGTGGCGGCACAGTCAAAAGGGCCCCTCCAGATGATCTAAGAGTACGGGTAGGATTATATGGAAGGAGGCGGTCCCTCAAATACCCTGGACCCGAGCCGTAAAGGGCTTTAAAAGTCAAAACTAGCACCTTGAATTGGGCCCGGAACAGAACCGGCAGCCAGTGTAGTCGCCGAAGCAACGGCTCGACAGAGTCAAACCGACGTGCCCCAGCAACCACCCGAGCCGCCGCGTTCTGTACTAGTTGTAATTTCTGGACCGTCTTCAAAGGCAGCCCCACGTAGAGCGCATTGCAATAATCTAATCTAGATGTCACTAGGGCATGGGTCACTGTGGCCAGGTCCGCACAGCTCAGGTACGGCCGCAGCTGGCGAATCAGCTGAAGCTGAGCAAAGGCTCCCCTGGCCACCGCCGCCACCTGGGACTCCAGGTGTAGCTGTGAATCCAGGAGAACCCCCAAGCTGCGAACCTGCTCCTTCAGAGGAAGTGCGACCCCATTCAGAGCAGGACGATAATCCAATACCCGAGCTGTGGATTTCCGAACCAAAAGCACCTCTGTTTTATCCGGATTTAATTTCAGCTTGTTTGCCCACATCCAGCCCCCAACCGCCTCCAGACAGTGATCCAGGACCTCAACCGCCTCCTCAGAATCAGGGGGAAAGGAGAGATAAAGTTGGGTGTCATCAGCATATTGATGGCACCCCACTCCAAACCCCCGGATGACCTCTCCCAGCGGTTTCATGTAGATGTTAAACAGCATGGGGGATAAGATGGAACCTTGCGGCACCCCAAACCTAAGAGGTCGGGGTGCCGAACAAGCATCCCCCAGCACCACCTTCTGGGATCTGTCAGCCAGGAAGGAGCGGAACCACTTCAAAACAGTGCCTCCAAGCCCCAGCCCGGCCAGCCGACCCACAAATTAGTCTGAAGTGCAAATGTATACCTTTATTTTTTGCTGAGAATCTATATTCAGTTTTCTCATTTGTGCTGTGTTCCTTGTTAACAACAGTACAAATGTGAAAAAACTCTGTGTTGCTTTTTTAGTATTCGGAGTGAAAATGCTTTCAAGGGCCACCACAAAGAGTGTGTTTGGACTACTCTTGGAGTCAGGGAGGATGGCTCACATCTGTGTGCTGGCCTCTCTGACTCCGAGAGTGGTCCAAACATACTTTACAGTACGGATCTTTCCTGGCCTTGCCTTGAGTTGCCAGGGATAGAAGCTCAGACCTTCTGTAAGCAGAGCAGGTCCCTCCACCCAGCAGAGAACAAGGTGGTCATGCCTGTCCTGGTATATAACTGAGCACAAATGGAAAGCTACCTCCAATGCATTGCATCCTCAGGCTAGCTGAACGCACGGTATGAGCAATTTGCTATTTGACTCTTCACGGCTGCCGCAAAATAAAATGGGAGAACTTCAACAGATAGCTTGACATTTATTGCAGTGACAGAATCCTAGGGAGGAACTTGTCAACCAATGAGCTTAAGACATCATTTTAACTCTGGCATCTTTACAAAGTCAATAACAGCTGCATCAAAGGGCAATCATGTCCAATGTGGGCGTCTGCCAATTGTGTTTTGAACTGCTGCAATAAGCTAGCCCATCTATGGGAATAGTTTATGAGAGTTTTTTTTCTTTTTGACACCCACATTTCTTCTTAATTATCTTCATGAGGCTGAGATAGTTAACACCAGATCTATAGCGCTTCTTAGATGTCAAAATGCCCACACACCTTATGCAATCCTTGGGTTCCCAGCCCCCTTTCGCATTCCTCTTTGCTGGTCCATCTAATTATCTGTTAGTGTGTCTGTGTACCATGCATTTATTCATGAGCTCCAAGGTGTAAATAGCTTCTGATTTAAAAGGCAGGCAACATGTCTAATTACCATTGCATGCCTTTCTCCCCCTTCCTAGGTACAAATAAAATAAATAAATAATGGAGCGCATCAACGTTGGGTTTGATGATCAAGAAATGAACAATTACTCTTTGCAATGATTCCAAAGCCTTTTAAAGAGGCTCGTCGGTAGACTCATTCACACACATAGGTCATGTTTTTTTTGTGTGTGTTCCCCCTATTCTGTTTCTGTTCTGGCATACCGAATGAAAGAAAACTCATTCTTTCTGCCTATGACGTGGTCAGGGAAAGATCTGCAGCAGCGAGCGAGAGAAAAAATTGAGGCTTAATGACCAGACTACTTAATCATTCTGCTTGAATGTCAGGCTAAATTGGATGCCATAGGATATAGGTTAAGCACCCAGCTGGAGAAGTAGTGCCCTAGGTGCAGTGCAGAGAGCGAGAGCGAGAGCGAGAGCGAGAGCGAGAGAGAGAGAGAGAGAGAGAGAGAGTCAACTTTCTAGCAATGCATGCCTGTATAAGAGGGAAAGAAAAAGAGGTGTATGTGTTTTGGGAGTCTGCAAGCTGACAAGCTTGACAAGTTTAACAGAATGCCTACACATCAGCAGGCAAGCACATGCTTTGTGTGCAGAAGGACAGAGTCTCAGCCTGTGGCTTCTCCTAGTGCGGCTGGGAAAGACCCCTGTCTACAATTCTGGAGACCAATGCCTGTCAGCATCAAAGATGGACCAGCTGTCTGGCTCTCTAGAAGGCAGCTTCTTAAGCTTCTATGTCAGTGGTTCTCAAACGTTTTAGCACTGGGACCCATTTCTTAGAATGACAATCTGTCTGGGACCCACCAGAAGTGATGTCATGGCCAGAAGCACCATCATTGTGATGCCACAGCCTACTTCTTTCCTGAAAATGCAGCAATAAGTTGGGTTATTTCTCAGCTGTTTTCCAACAGCAAAGTGAATCAGAAGGGGAAAAAACCTGTTATGTTTATCACCTTGACAAATGCAAAACAATCACAGATCCTTTCCAATATCCCATCTTCCCATATTTTCAGGTGCTTCGCAACACACCTGAAATTGGCTTGTGACCCAGTAGTGTGTCCTGATCCAGAGTTTGAGAAGCACTGTTCTGTGTGTTCTGTACAGCTGGAGATGCTGAGAAGTTGCTTTCTTCTTGGTGTTTTTATACCATTTTAGGCAGTAGAGTAGCAAGAGCAGTGGCGTTGCGGTGAGTACTGCAGGAGCTGCAATGCTCTGTATAAGCAGCCCCTCCCACTTCCCATCAGAGCCATTCCAGGCAGTGATAGCAATGTGCAGGAGGTGTTCTTTGGTTCAATTAGATCGTTGTCATTGCTACCTGGGATGGCTCCAACAGGAAGTGGAAGGGGCCACTTACACAGCATGCTGGGCACAGAATCCCCCCTAACTATGCTACTGGTTTTATGATTGTTGTTTGCTGGTATATTTTGTTTTGCTTTTCTTTGATTAGCACATGGTCTTGCCGAAGTTAAGCACCTAACAGCACATTCCTATACATGCTTACTCAGAAGTCTCACTGTGTTTAGTGGGCTTACTCCCTAGTGCAGTGGTTCTCAAATTTTTTGCACCAGGACCCACTTTTTAGAATGGCACTTGTGTTGAGGCCCACTAGAAGTGATCACATGGCTGGAAGTGACATCAGTCAGGAAGTGCACTAACTGCGATGTAATCAAATGACACTCCTGGAATCCAATCTGGAATACTTGGTCTGCAGCAATTGCATAACCATGAAACATCCCTGACAGAAAGCAAGATTAGGACAAAACATTATATAAAAGCACAAAAAACAATTTTATTTTTTTAAAAAACCCCATCTCACTTGAAAATTCAAACTGTTAAAACTCACAAAAGGAACAGAGCAAGAATAAGGTCTTCAGTTTCCATGCCACAGACTCATTTTACTGTTCCACCACTTCTGCCACTTTGCAGTGGCACAGAAAATAGGGAACTGAATGAATGGTGATCACATGGTTAATTTCTGCACCTTACCACAAGCAGAGGAAGAAAACCATCAATTCCTCTTAATTGTATTAATTGTAATTAATTCATCTTAATTGTACTATCTAAAAGTGGTTTTATAAATGGACCCTGAACTTGATGCTAGGGAATGGAATAGCTTTGGGGGTGGCGCGGTAAGACTGCAGGTGCCACAAAGCAGCCCCTCCCATTTGCTGTCAGAGTCATTCTCGGCAGCAATGACACTTGGTTGGCTACCACAGGAAGCAAGGTGCCAGAATCTATTGGCCTGATCCTGCAGGGGAATGGAAATTATATGGGAACAGCATAGGGAATGTGAATTGGGAATCTGACAAATGTGACTGAAGTGATTTTTTTTATTTGTGTACTCCTCATATAGAA
The DNA here is from genome assembly GCA_029204185.1 of Lerista edwardsae. Classification (NCBI taxonomy): domain Eukaryota; kingdom Metazoa; phylum Chordata; class Lepidosauria; order Squamata; family Scincidae; genus Lerista; species Lerista edwardsae. The sequence continues at coordinate 447,131 of JAJKFI010000189.1, read as the reverse complement.
TGAATACAACTGGCAACTTTCCGGCAGTATCTGGAAGCCCAAACTTTGTGATCTTTTTCACTGGCAAATTCCCAGTTTTGCTTAAGAGATTTTATTTGGCACAACTTCATTTCTGTGTCATGTGAAAATTTTGCAAAATGTTTCCTTCCCACTTAACTTCTTTTTGGTTTCTTGGGAGTATACAGGGGCTGTAACTAGTATAGGAGTGGGTCACATAGGAAGAGTGGAAAGGCCTTTTTGTTTTGCTGCCAACTATATGTGCTTGTGAGATCTGGAATACTTCCATTGCTTGCACCTGTTGCATGTCTGCATTTATGACACCTAGGACTATTTTGCACAAATAGGCTGAAAACTGATACACAATTTCCTGAGAAGAAGCCGTTTATGAATACAATAGTACTTCTGAGGAGACATGGATAGGATGGTGCTGTTTGTCATTTAAGCAAATATTTAAGATTACCTCTAAAAACACAAAAGGGCAAATTTAACAAACAGCTATTTTAAAATAAATACGCCTCATCAGAGAGCCAGGCTTGGCTGTTGCACTCTGTGGTGTATAATCAGCGGGAAGCCTAGATTTGAGGCAGCAATGTGTGAAACAGCTTATGTTCTTAAATGTTACATGTTCCTCTTGCCTTAGTAAGTTCAGGGTGGTTTCTATAGGACACTAGTTCCCAACCTGTGGTCCGTAGACCACAGGTGGTCTGCTGGACCCTGAGAAGTGGTCTGCGAGGTCTCAGAAAGAAATTGTGGTCCATGATTATTTTGATTTTTGCCTCAGTGGTCCATTGGGAACCACTGCTATGGGGCATCAAGGCAGTTTCCCACCTATATACTCACCAGGCTGAGTGCTAACTAGCTTTCGTGCATAACAGCGTCACGCACCCTCAGCCCATTCTCAGTCGTCATCCCATAATTTTCAAAAGTATCAGCTATGCCCTTAGGATGCGTCACAATCTGCTGCCAAAGCATCCCACCACAAGCTGCCCTGGCATCAAACAGGCTCTGGATTGCAGCCACATGACGTCAACAGGGCTACTCCGGAGTAAAGGGGCTTGAGGATTGCAGCACAAGAATAGAAACAGTATGTAAGCAGATGGAAATGTTAGCACCGCCAAGGATGACAGCTCACGAGCACGCATCACACATTTGTGGAATAATGAAAATGGGTGGGCAGTTGTTATGCTAACTTCATGCTGCCCGCTATGTTTTTCTGACTCCCGAATCTGCTCGAGAACTGAGGGGGAGCAGGCTTGTTGCTTTTCTGAGGTATTTTCAGCTAAGCTAAGCAGTCAGAGTAAGGCTTCTTTCTGGCTTGTGGGCGGAGGACAGACGTTCATTGTGTGTGCGTATGTGTGTTTATACACACACACACACACACACACACACACACACACACACACAAGCCTGTCCTAGGGAATTGTGGAAGATCCAATGGAAAATGCCATAGCTGGCAAAAATTAAAAAGCTAATGCAAAACAAAATTTAAAAAGTAATGAAATGAAGGGCACATCAGTGAGAGTTGCCTGTTTGTATCCTTGAACTTTGAATCTTAAGATGTAATCCTGACCAATATTTGAGCACTGTAATAGCTGTGCCAATGGGGCATGTGCTGCATCCTGTAGTTGGGGAGCAGTCATGGAGCGTTTGTTCCCTTACCTCAGAGTTGCATTGCCCTTACCCCAGTGCTGGAAAGTTGGTTAGGATAACACTAAGCCTAAGCCTACACTCAGCCTAAGGAGACAAAAATAGAACTCCTGCAGCTCTGTCCATTGGTGTTCCCATTGCTTTGTTTGCTGGTATTCCCTAATTCTCACCCTGCCAACAAAGGTTCGCATAGTCAAAACTATGGTTTTCCCAGTAGCAATGTATGGCTGTGAGAGCTGGACCATAAGAAAGGCAGAGCGCTGAAGAATAGATGCTTTTGAATTATGGTGTTGGAGAAGACTCTTGAGAGTTCCCTGGACTGCAAGGAGATCCAATTGGTCAATCCTTCAGGAAGTCAAGCCTGATTGCTCCCTGGAAGGACAAATCCTGAAGCTGAAGCTCAAATACTTTGGCCACCTAATGAGAAAAGAGGACTCTTTAGAAAAGACACTCATGCTGGGAAAGATCGAAGGCACAAGGAGAAGGGGGCAGCAGAGGATGAGATGGTTAGATAGTGTCACCGAAGCGATGAGCATGAAATTGGGCGAACTCTGGAAGCTAGTGGAGGACAGGGGGGCCTGGCGTGCTGCGGTCCATGGGGTTGTGAAGAGTCGGACACAACTACGTGACTGAACAACAACAACAATTACCTAATTCATAATTCAAAATCCCTGTATTCCATAATTCAGAATTATGATCCCCAGTGAGAAAGAGGTTAACAGTTAGTCCAGTGGTACACAAACATTTTAGACCAGAACCCACTTTTTAGAATGGCACTCATGTTGGGACCCACTGGAAGTGATGCCATTAACATGGAAATGACGTTGTGGCAGGAAGTGCTGTCATTGTAACATAATAAAATGACATTCCTGAAATGCAAATTGGCATTCTTGGACTGCAGCAATTGCACAGAAACATCTCTGACAGAAAGCAAGATTGGGTCAAAAATATGACATAAAAGCACTGAACTAAAAACAACATTAATAAAAACCCTCACTTGAAAATTCAAACAATACTCACAAAAGGAATATAACAAGAGTAAGGTCTGCATTTTCCAAGATGTCCCGATCTACAGTTCGAATAACATTGAGGGCGCAATCCTAACCTGGAGTTAGGCTGGCACAGTTAGGCCAGCAAAGTTTGGCCGGCACAAAGGACATCATAAAGTATGTTTGGACCACTCTCAGAGTCAGAGAGGCCAGCACACACACGTGCACCATCCTCCCTGACTCCAAGAGTGGTCCAAATATGCTTTATGGTGAGCCTTGTACCAGCCACATTTTTCCAACCTAACTGTGCTGGCCTAACTCCAGATTAGGATTGCGCTCTGAGTTAGTCCACATATTTCATCATACATGGTTTGATGAAACTAGGCAACATTAAGTGGTGACTTGCATATATGAACAGATAATCACATATAGATTGCTTTCAGATCAGAAGGCCAACTCCTGGGTTGAGGGGAGCTTCCATGAGGTTGCTACTAGTGGGCCCTCTTAGCCTTGGAAGGGTCCCATCCTCTTACAGGTGTGGGTTTCTTTCATACTTGGCAAGCTGGCAACAACAGTAAGAGTATTTTAGCTGGCAGATGCCATCTGCCATGCCTTTCCCCCTACATTTCCCCAAGTAGCACCAAAATACTACATGGGCAATCACATAGGGCAATATATGGTAAATACATGGTAGGTGGAAGGTGGCACCTCAGCAGTTGGCACCAGGTGCCTGCAAGAATGAAGCTAAGCTTGACACTATTGGCCAGAATTGTGAAACCTTGGTATATATTGAATGCAATGAAACAAACTGCATTGGAATATCTGTATTCTATCACATGTTACGGCCAATTAAACAGAAAATGTTTTAATTGTGGAAACTTTAGTAAGTACAAATATACATTTTTGGAAAGGTCATTTAATGCTGAATGCAATGAAACAAACCGCACTGGGATATCTGCATTCTATCGAACGTTATAGCCAATTCACCAGAAAACATTTTAATTGTGGAAACCTCGATCAGTAAAATAATACCATAACGTTATACATCATTGGAAAGGTCATTTAATGCTGAATGCAATGAAACAAACTGCATTGGAATAACTGTATTGTTGTGGCCAATTTACCATGGCCTGGTGGTGATACTTATCCCAAGGAGACTGCGGGAGGTGTCCTGGTAGACTTGCCAGGTGTCCCTTATATTATTGTAAGGGACATCCTGTATTTCGGCTTTTAAAATTGTGTCCCGTATCACTGTTGAAAGGGACGTTACAAATCCCGTTTTAAAATTAAGATCACTGTTGTTCTCTTAAGAGACATATTTCTATTGGCTAGCCTCAAGGTCATTCATCCCCTTCTTGTCCTTCTATTGGCTAGCCTCAAAGTCATTCACCCCTTCTTGTCTTTCTATTGGCTAGCCTCAAAGTCATTCACCCCCTCCTTGTCCTTCTTACCTTGGCTCTTGTAATGCAAGATCTTGCCCCCATCCTCTTTTGCACTCAGTTTGCCACAGAGTAGCAGCAGATAGGAGAGGCTGTGGCCACGGAGGCAGGCACTGCAACCCCCCAGTACAGAAGGCATCTGGAAGTTCTTCCTTCCCTCCTCCACTTGTTTCTAAGAGTGAGTTAAGACTGGCTGCTCCATTTGTAAAAAGGTTTTCCTCCCCGCCTTCTAACAGTGATTTCCTCCATTGGTTCTAAGTGTAAATGTGTTTTTGCACTGGCTGCTCTGATGTTTATATGGAAGAATGGCAATATAAAAATATGAATTAGCATTACTGTGACGTAACTGTATGCTTGGGGGCAGCAGGAAGGGGCACGTTACTGGAGTCGGATGTGTCCCTCCATTTTTCTTTTTCTTTTTTTTAAAGCCCAGGTGCTATGTCACTTCCTGTAGTGATTTCACTTCTGGGGCAACATTTTGCCCTCTGCACTGGGCTACACTTTCATTAGCCACGCCACTGTCTGTGACCATTGTGTACAGCAGTGTCCCGATAATGTCCCTTATTGTCATTGTGAAAACATGGCAAGTCTATGTCCTGGTGTCCTGAGGATCCAGTGGTAGCCATTTTGTTGCCACTGGAGGGGTGGTTGCTGGAAGGACTGGGCTGTAAAAGCCAAACCTAACTATTAGACCATTTCCTCCCAGGACAGTATAGCAACTTCAATGCAATGCTTATTCTCCATTATAGCTGGTGACCTTGCATTGAAACCACAATTGATATGTCTCAGCATATGCATTTATTGTCTAATAGCAATCATTTAAGGACTACCTAAAAGTCTATAATCAATGAGGGATATTTTCATATTACTATGTTTAGGGATTGATTTCTAAACTTGGAATCCTGAAACCATTCATTTAGACACACTGAGGTCAGTAGCATGAGCCAAACACAAATTGTTCCAATAGGACCATACACAGTCCTAATTACAATTAGAGCGCAATCCTAACCTGGAGTTAGGCCGGCACAGTTAGGCCAGCAAAGTTTGGCTGGCACAAGGGACATCGTAAAGTATCTGACTCCCGGAGTCAGAGAGGCCTACACACAAACGTGCACCATCCTCCCTGACTCCAAGAGTGGTCCAAATGCGCTTTACAGTGGCCCTGGTGCCGGCCAAACTGTGCTGGTCTTACTGTGCCGGCCTAACTCCAGGTTAGGATTGCACCCACAGTCATGTCTCATGGAACACAAATAGCCAAGTGCAGCAGGTTACAACATGGTTTTCTCATGGGTCACAAAACTGTGGTAGGACTCATAGTCCCATTAAGTTCTTCTGCTTACTTGTAGGGTACATCATTTCCATAATTCATTGTTACTGGCCTCACATCTTGGTGGTCTCCAAGAAGGAACTGAACATGAAACTATTTGATCCAACCCCAGCCAATCCTACTAAAATGTAATCAAGTTGGGACAAAATATTGCCTTCAGTTTCACTCAAAAAGATGTTCTTTAATGTACATACATTTTGTATGTACACAGCTCTGAAGCACTTATGCTTGAGGCTGGATCCGTATTACAGTGTGTAACTTGACCACTGTCAAGTGGATTGGTTTGTGCGGGTATGACAGCAGATTGCCAGTCATCAGACCATTGTCTAGCCAAGTGGTTTAAAACTGCATCCTAGGATAGCCTGGGGTTCTTTTGAGGCTTATTAGAGGTTTTTCAACCAGATCAGTGCTGGTGGGCATGCTTACCTAAAAGATCGCATTGCTCCTAATCTTCTGCAACATGTTGCTATATTCAGCAATATGTTCAAGAGTGCACACTCACAGCACAATCCTATACCCCCTTAGCACTGGCGCTGCACTCTAGCGTCGGCCGAACGCTGTCGCAAATGTGCCGTAAAGTGCGTCTGTGTCAGCGCTATGGTGCTCGGCTGGCGCAAGAGCACAGCGCCAACGCTCAGGTGCCGCCACAACCGTTGGCAGCGCCGGCCGTGCCCCAGTTGAGCGCCGGCATTGTTCGGTCAGCGCAGGGCCTCTGCGAGGGCGTTCCAGAGGTGTTCTGGGGGCGTAACTGGGTGGCGCAGTGGGCGGAGATGGGGGTTGTGACGTGGTTGTGACGTCACAACTCCTAACGCCTGTTCCTGGCCTGGGCAGCCCTGATTCAGGCCGCTCCTGTCCACATTCCTCTGCGCCTGCTATTTTGCCGGTGCAGATCCGAGCAGGCCCATACGGGGGACTGGGGCTTATGTGGGTGTAAGGGGAAAACCTCCCCTTGTCCTGCACGTTGCTGCTGCTGCTGCCTCCTAATGGGCCTTGGGATATGGCCCTACTATGTCGGCCTTACTAGGCCGGCATAAGGTAGGATTGCATTCTCAGTTCACATGAAGCAATGAGGATATCTGGCAGATCCGGCTGGTATACTTTGTATGCCAACATTGTACCTTAGAATCAGATATGGCATCAGGAGTTGGCATGGTTGGGCATCTCTTGCAGCCCATATCCTGGCAGGGTGCTGAAGGACCCTGAGCTGTTGCTGCTCCTCCTTCCTGCTGCCCTAGTGCACATGGGCCTGCACCATCTATTTACTTAGTGCAGGTCTGAGTAGACCCTCTCCCTGCGCTGCAGAGGCTTGCCATCAGGTAAGGGAACTATTGTTCCCTGACCCAGAGGAGACCACCACAACTTAAGCCTTGTCTTGAGTGCTCGTTTTTTGGGTGGTATATTAGACCATGCATCTTGTACATCCACAGCATATAATATGCATGGATTGTCCTTTTTGCAGAGAGATTGAAATGAAGCCAGGAACACTGAACCTACTGTTCGGCATGAGCAACATTACCTGGAACTCGCCCACTACAGCCTGTTGCACAGATTCAATGACCAAGTGACAATAGGTACCATTCAGCCAAACAATGGCATGGGGGAAAAAAGGGAAAGGACACTGGATTCTGATACAGTAACAGTTTGTGCAACTGAAATAGATGCAAATGTTTTTCACAGTGTACAAGAACTAAATAAACAGAAATTTCTTGGAAACCTAACACATGGCAAATCATTTACTTTTGGATTTTTTTTGTTTCCTTTTGTAGTAATCAGATAAACTAGAACAGTGGTTCCCAAACTGTGGGTTGGGACCCACCAGTGTCACAATCCAATTTCAGTGGCTCCTTAAGAATGCCCCACAATTCCTCCCCCCCAAGAATGCCACTGCCTTGCTATATTCTCTTAATTAAATTTGTGGTCTGATCACCCACAGGCAACTCTAATCCTTGGGACTGCAAAGCAGACAATAAGACGTTTTGAATTTTATTTTATTTTATTTTTTTGCAGAACAGCATGTTGGACATTGGACCGTGTCATTGGATTAAAGGTAATCGACCAAATGGTCTAGTCGTGACCGACTGTAGGGGGCAGCACTCAACTCCGTTTCAAAGCCCATAGAGCCGATGTTTTGTCCGAGGACAAGCTTCTATGGTCATGTGGCCGGCATGACTCTACACCGTAGTGCACGGAACGCCGTTACCTTCCCACCGAAGTGGTCCCTATTTATCTACTTGCATTTAGGTGCTTTCGAACTGCTAGGTTGGCAGAAGCTGGGACAAGCAACGGGAGCTCATTCCGTCGCGCAGTCTTGAACTCCCAACCTTCCGGTCAGAAAGCCCAGCAGCCGTGGTTTAACCCACTGCGCCACCACATCCCCAGTTGTCATTGGATTAGGATTGACAAATTGGAGCCCCTTAGTTGATCCACACAAAGGGTCAAATTGCCACTAGGAGGATTTCCCATAGGGGCTTTCAAAAGAGTCACATCCTTTTCATTCAGACAGGTGGGTGGGCAGGATTCATTCTTTTCCGGTTCCACAGACAATGATGGAGCACCTGTGCTTTCTCCTTGGGGAGAAAGAAGGGCAGTCTGCCTCAAAAGCATGAAAGCTTCTCAAGTGTCAAGAATATGAATTTGTCTTTGGGGAGGCAACAAAGTTTGACAGGGAAATTAACTGAAAGGGTATTAACCAGGAGGGGGCAGCCTCCCAGTCCGAAGTCCAGCTAGGCCAGCATTCTGATTCCAAACATACTTGGAAAGATGTAGCATGTGATGACGACCTTCCCCTCTAATGTATCTGCAGATTCAGATTGGAGCTTAGGGATACTTTGCTTCTGTATGTCTATTTAGTTATCAAAGCTAACAGCTGTTGGTCAACCTCACCTCCATCAATATGCTAAACGTGTTTTAAAAGCCAGGGTATAAAATTATCTCACTATGGCAATGGTTCCCAAACTGTAGGTTGGGACCCACCAGTGGGTTGCAAAGCACCTAGAGCAGCCATATTGAAAATGTGGGAAGATGGGATGCTGTAAGGCTGTTTTGTTTGTGTCAAGGTTGTAAATAGGCTTTGTTTCTTTCTGGTTCACTTTGCTATTGGAAAATGGCTGCGAAATAACCCAACTTATTGCTGCATTCTCGGGAAATGACAGCACTTCTGGCCATGACATCACTTCCGGTGGGTCCCGGACAGATTGGCATTCTAAAAAGTGGGTCCTAGTGCTAAAACGTTTGATAACCACAGCTTTATGGCAGACTATGGATGGATGGATGGATTTCATTTTCTGCCTTTCTAGAAATGATGAAGCAACATAAGAGGCAGTTAAAACAAATACCTAACAATATAATACAGTAAAACAACCCCTAGCAATTAGAAACAAAACTAAAACTAAAACTAATTTAAAAAAAATAAAAAGGACATTAATAAAAGAGAGAGTAGAAGCAGCAGAAAACAGTCCACAGGCTGTAACCTGCTAGCCAAGATTAAGTATCTGCCTCAGAAGGTGGTAGAAACACAACATTCCTCTTTTGCTGGTCACCAGCACCTAGTATTCACAGATAGATTGCCTCTAAACATGGAGGTTTCACTTAGTTTATGCAGCAGATGGGAAGCACATTCATGAGTAGAGCTGGATTGAATCAGATATGAAGAACTTTGGGTGATGCCGTGTATATCCCCTGAATGTGGTAAAGGTATTTTAGCAGAGAAGTTGGACTTTGTGGGACCCCCACATTTGGAGACCCTGGCCACTGCTGTTAGAATGTCTCCTAAAAGGAAAAGGGAAGATTGCACCCTACATTCAAGGCATATCCATTTGTGCCTTATTCTAACACAGCAGGATGACTGTACATTTAATCAGATGCAAGAGACCACTGAATGTGGTACAAGAAGAATATAATATCCAACAGGAATAGAAAGTAGCCATTATTTCCCATTTACAGACAAGGGACAACAGACTTGTTGACGTGACAAATTAGGCATGACCACTAATCATTCTATGACAGATTTAAAACAATCTGAACACAGGTCACACAATTGCAAATGTATTGAGTTATCCCCTTGGGATAAAACTGAATGGATATCTCATGATCAGGTTCCGCTTATGAGCTTCTCAGGATAATCTGTGTGGCCATTGCTGGAGCAAGAAGTAGGGGGCCAGGATGATCCCTGATTAGGATGCAGGGGCAGAGCTAAACAAGTGCAGGGGGATGCAATTGCACCGGGCAACAGGTTTTAGGGGGGCAACAAGCTGAGCTTGATACTAGTGGCCAAAATTGTGAAAACCTTGGTATGTATGGATAATACCATCATGCTATATACCTTTCAATGTGGAATGCAATGAAATGTAATACAAAATGCAATGAAATAAATCAAAGTGTAATATCTTCATTCTATCAAGAGTCATGGCCAAAAACCCCAAGATGAAAATACAACTGTGATGTCACTTCCTGTTATGATGTCACTTCTGGGGCATCATTTCACCCTCTGTACCAGGATACAATTTCATTAGCTATGCCAGTCCTGGGATGATCCAGCAAGGTAGTTCGTGAGATCCCACGAAGGCACACAAATGTGTCTCCTTATTCAGTGTGTGCATAGTATTCAAGAAATGGAAAGACCTGGAGTCTAATGCCAGTTGAGCAATGGACTCAGAAAGCACTAGACTTAATCTTGCTGGAGCTCACAATGGCTTGATGCTAGAGCTTTCCCATGCAACATGTGAACTAATAATAACTGTGCTTCTAAACATGTGCAAAGTTCAAATCTTCACCATTAACAACTCTATATGTATCTAGAATTAGTGTTAAGCTCTTGGGGGAAGGGTCTTTCCAGCTGCATTAAGTCTGAGTGCATCTCATAGAAACTAAGCACAGATGCAGTGCTACAGGCAAGTTGTTCTTTTATTTTGCAGCCTCAGTTCTCTATCTGCAGAATGGGGTCATTTGGTGACTTCTCTCCAGGAACTGAGATTCCTGAGCCAGGTATGTTATTCTAAAAGTACTGAACCTATTCTGGAAACCGATCACCCTTCTGTTCCAATGTCAGCATCGCTTCTGCCTCAGTGCTGTTCCTTGGCCAGATTGCCTTTCTGGAAGATGTGCGTGCGAAGTGCATTTATCTCGTGGTCAACAGCCCATGCTGAAGCAGGACAGCTCGAAACCACTACGCCGGCTAACCGGAACGTTTAATACGGCCCTTGAGGTTTCCCCTGTTCGCTGACGTTTCTTGTTAGGGTAAAAGGGGGGGGGAATCCTTTCCAGAGCGCCACAGACCTACAATTTTCTCAGTTCAGCTGTCAGCTAAATTGGTAACTCCACTAAAAGGATAATATCTCCCTTAATGATGGATTCAACGGGAACCTTAGCAACTGAGGCAGGGCTTTGCAACACACGCACACACACTCATACTCATGGTGCTAGAGTGCACTCGGCGGCTCATTTCCACCCCTTCCCCCTGCGCCCATCAATCACGCTGGTTGCAAATGTCACAATATTTACTTTTCGTTCTCTACAGGCGCGAACTGGAAACCGGAGCGAGGAAAAAAAAAAAAAAACAAAGCCCCAAACCGCTCGCGGCGCCTTTAATTGCTCTCCCTCCCTTCCCGCTCTCTCCAAGCGCGCCGTGAATCTTCCGTTTAAAGCTGTCGGCCCCGCAGATCCGTATTTAAAGGCGCACCATCTGGGCAGGTGGGAGGTGCTGGTGATGCTGCTGCCTCGGAGTTCCTTTGCAGCACGTTTGGGATTGCATCAGATGGAGCAGAAATCCCCCCTCCGGCTCCTCTCGCCGCCCTCCTCCTCCTCCTCCTCCGCCCTGGAAGACGATCTCCCCAGCCTAGCGAGGCGCTCCCGTCCCCGCTGCTGGGCTCGGAGGGCCTCCTGGGACCCTACAGCGACTCCCTCCCGTCCTCCTGGACTTGTTTGCAGTGGGCTCGCAGCAGCCGAGCCCCCGCTCCGAGCAGTGCGTGGGCAACACTCTGAACCCTCCTCCAGCCACACCCTGTGGTTGCGAAATCCCGCCCGCCCGCCCGCCCGCCGTCAAGCTCGCTTGCTTGGGATTCTCCCTTCTTCCCTTAGCTACGTGATCACAATCGCGCCGGAGGAGACTCTCGCGGCCCAAGAAGCTGCGGTGGCAACAGGGTGGGAGGCGGAGGAGGAGGGAAGGACGGCGGGCCAGGCAGACGAGGAGGAGAATCTCGCCGCGCACAGCGAGGCGAGCCAGCAGAATTGCGCCGGGAACAAAGAGCGAGGCCGGCGAGGCGGAATCACCTTCTCTCTTCTCGGACGCGGCGCCGCGGAGGGATCGGGAGGGAGGGGGCAGGAAGGGGGCGGCGGGCGCGATCGTGGCCGCCCGGGAATGTCAGGCGCACGTCACTCTCCTCGCAGGACAGTCGCGGATCCCGTCCGGCGCTGAGGCTTTCGGGAAGGAGGGGAACCTGCTCGCCGCGGCTCAGCCCATACCAGGCCGGCAGGCCGGCGGGCTCCCCCGCGTTTAAGCCCTTCCACGCCTTCCTGGTTTGTTACACCTCCACCTTCTGCCGCCTTTCCCGCTTGCCAGCCGGGCGAGACTGCTGGCGGGCGAGAAGGCAGCCGAGGCGGGCTTGCCTTCCTCGCCGGCGGCCGGGAGGAGCTCGCCAGAGCTAGATCGCAGCAGCAGCAGCAGCCCTCCGCGGGCTCGGGGCCGGCTTCCTCTCCCTGCGCACCCACCGGGGGGGGGGCGCATGGCTCTGGGACTGGACGAGGAGAAGAGGAGGACTCCGAGGACCCGGGTTGCAACGGGGCCCCTGGCAATGGCTCTTCTTGGTGGGGAAGGAGGCAGGGGGACCCCACACGCACCAGCGCGGCGGCCGCCGCGCAGAGCAGAGCAGAGCAGCCGCTCCACCTGAGAGCAGCAGCTCCTGCCGCTCCAAACTGCTGACTTTCCAGAGCTTATTTTTAGCCCGGAGACTAAATATTATTAGCTACATTTCTACGTAGGAAGAATCGAAAGAGGAAAAGGGAGGGGACACTCAGAGAGAGAGAGAGAGAGAGAGAGAGAGAGAGAGAGAGAGAGAGAG
>JAJKFI010000189.1:408299-434664 GCA_029204185.1 Lerista edwardsae | reverse complement strand
ATTTTGAGCACTAATTTCTCCATGTTTTACAATGTATCTTAGAGCTGGTAATGAGATATTGATTCACGGTGCTGGGATCACCTCCTGGTATCAAGTGAAAAATGAAGAGGCAACATCCTTTTAAAAAAATTGAGCAGTCTCTCAGTTGGATTCATGTGACCTTTTGAGGTTATAATATCTAACGACAACATGAGCGACTCTACTTTTCCTAAAATAGTGTTAACTATTACTTTATTTTTCACTGCTTGATTTGTTAGTAGTTTATATAGTGGATGATACTACTAATAGAAAAGTCACAGCAGCAGCATCAACATCATTTTATTTTCATAGTCTGTGTGCTTTATGGATGAACAAAGAAAAACTTATATCCTAGGGGGTTGTACAATCCATATTTTGAGTCAAAATCAGGGAGACATCGGAGGGAGGGAGACAAGTATTACAATGAATGATATGAGTAAATACAGTAAGCCTATGATTCATTAAAATGATTTTTGAAAGCTGCTTGTGCTTAATCAGACCATCGGTCCGTATGGATCAATATTGTCTACATTGACGGGCTGGAGGTATCCAAAATTTGACATCCCACATGTAAATCAGGGACAGGTATCTGCAGGGATATATTCTTGCTCCACCCACAGATACCCAAAAACATAGATAAAAGCAAACACTATACTTATAGTTGTGCAGGAAGCTGATAGTGAGACCTCTATGTTGTTTATGAGAATTTAGGAACAAATTGCTAATGGCTGTGGCTCCAAAGCATTCTAAGGCAATAGCTCATTTGATGCAAGGCATTCTGGGTGTGTGTGTGTGTGTGTGTGTGTGCCAGTACTTCACTGGCTGCATAAAAGCTTCAGAATGGCTGTGGATAGCTTCAGGATAGCTTCAAAATGGCTGCAATGAATGCAAAATGGCCACCCCCAATGCAGAGAATAGTTTGCTATAAGAAATGTTTGCCAGTTGAATGTTCATCCAGCAACAGGAGGTAAAACAAAACAAAAACAGTGAGTCATGAGTGCAAAGGCAGATTTATGAACCTCAGATAAATGAAACTCACAGATACCTATTGTACTTTATCATTGAGCTGTAGCTTGTTCCACATGGACTCTGGAAGGTTCTATATTAATTTTTCTCCACCATGTTAGTTGCTGCTTTTTTTTTTAAAGGAAAGGGAAGTTTGTTATGTAGTGGGGAGCATCCAAACACTAGATACCCCTATTTACAAGCTGAAGTAGTAATAAGGAACTGAGGGCGCAATCCTAAACTGAGTTAGGCCGGCATAAACTAAGCCAGCAAAGTTTGGCCATCACAAGGAACACCATAAAGTACGTTTGGACCATTCTCGGGGTCAGAGAGGCCAGCACACAGATGTGAGCCATCTTCCCTGACTCCGAGATTAGTCCAAACATGCTTTATGGTGGGTGGTCCTTGTGCTGGCCAAACTTTGCTGGCTTACATTATGTCACCCTAACTTCAGGTTAGGATTGTGCCCTAAGAGATCCATCAAAAGAGATGGTGAGAGATGCTGAAGTAGGAGATCCATCAGATGGTGTTTCTAATCTTAGTTCGTAGACAAATAATTCAGTCATGATTTTGATATGGTTAGAGCACCAAGAGAAGGTGATTGGTTTTGAATGGCTTGTTCACCTCTAGCTCAGGATGAATTCGTGCTACAATGTTTTCAACTATATCTTACCACCAAATGTAAAGTATTGTAACCACTAGATAAGCATGTACTATATATTGCACTTGTTTTCCAAGTGAATCTAATATATGAATCTAGACATTTAACAGCTCAATGGATTTAACTCGATCTAATATGATATAGATATAAGCCCAAATTAGTGTACTAATACTAGCTCACAGGTTGCCAATTCACATAAAAACATGAGAAATTTGCCAGCAGAAGTAACCAAGGCTAAACACCAATATAGAGCCAGTACTGAAAGAAAGAATTAGCATTATTTGGAACTATATTGTGCTGCAACATTAATTTAAAATTAGAAATGCAACGGTTGGTGTAGTGATTAAACTGCTATGTACATGTGGGAAATGACTCAAACTATTTCCCCACAGCATGCCTAAACAACTAAAATTATCATGGCTTCTCTTGAAGGTACTCAAAATCCAGAATTGTCATTCCTTGGGGGAACTTATGGCTTTAAAGAAGTTGTGTTGGGTGCTTCCTTTTTAAGGGGCAAGCCCAGCAGGCCTCAAACAGAGGCAGGCCACATCATTGAACTAAAGGAAACCATTTTGTTTTGCAATGGATGCTTGTATGAGTGATTGAGGATGCAATCCTACCCAACTTGGATAGGATTGGTCCTTTGGTCCTCTTAGGGGGAAAGAAGTGGGGTAGAAATGTGATAAACAAACTTTCCAGCACCAATGCAGCCATTCCTTTACCTCTGTGACTTTACCTCTGGGAGACCTTTGCGACTGCCCCCCAAATGCAGGATGTAATGTGTGCCCTATTGGTGCAGCTGCATCAGTGCTAGAGAATTGGAGTGTGTGTGTGTGTGTGTGTGTGTGTGTGTGTGTGTGTGTGTGAGAGAGAGAGAGAGAGAGAGAGAGAGAGAGAGAGAGAGAGAGAGAGAGAGAGAGAGAGTTGTAAGTTAAGTTGGACTTGCTATTTCTTCAGCCTGTTTTCTTGTGCTGGAAGTTGTAGGCAATAAAATTAGAAGTCTGGCATGCATTGCTGTTGTTACATATACAACAGCATATATCACATATCAGAAACTATACATATCAGTGCTGTTACATATCAGTGCTGAGAACCACTGGACTATGCAGAGACTTAGGACATGATTGCCTAGGGATATGGCCCTAAATATACAAGGGTATATACCAGTGGTGTCATTCAAATGATTTAGGAACAGGAACTCACTTTTGATTGGCACTTGTCGGGAACCCGGAACCAGCCACGGAGCCCATTAGGATCCGGACCGCCCATTCTGGTCCGTTCCCCCTGAATGACATCAATGTGTTTGTGCATGCCATTTTTTCTGCAGAGCAGAAACAGCCTGTATCCTAATCCAGAATGTCAGCTCCTAGATTGCTGTAGAAAACTGACTTGTTTTGTCACTATGAGACACTTGATTTAATGTGGAGAGGATGTAGAAGGGCTCAAAAGGGGGGGGAATGGAGCGTAATAGAACATCATGTATTATTTTTATGTAGGGGTATAAACTTTCTTATAATTAAAGCAAAAGATATAACCTCTGGGGGCAGGCAATTGTGTATTCTTATAGCTCAGGAGACAATGAAAAGCCCTTTCAAATGAAGAGTGCTTTTTTCTTCCGGCGTGTGTGCAAAGACAAGTTTTAAAAGTGTGATTTGTTTCACCATGAGTCATCTCTTGAACATTTGATGGATATGAATCAGATTACCTTCCTCAGGCAGCGTTTGCTGAAAAGAAACAAATGTTTCTGATTGTTTAGAAATCTTCAAAGTGCGTTCTTTCAGGCCTCCTGACCATCTTTCCCATTTATTGCTTTCACCCTTCCACAGCAACCCTGGTGGAAACAAGTCATACTGTGTGGCTTTTCTCTCTGGGTTGAAGCAAGCTAGACTCTTCACCCATTTTTGGTCCTAGTCAGAAGAAGAAAAAACCAAGAAAGGAAGATTCAGCTGAATGGGTTGGTGGTTGACATGTTGACAGCTGTGACAAGAGAAGAATGCTTGAAAACAAAGGGTCATTTTGAGAACTCTAAAGCAAGGCAATTGGACTAAGACAAAGTTAACTAAGGACCATGTTTAGAACCAGTGGTGTTATCCTACCGGTATGCTGGGTGGGACGTCCGGGTGATCGGCAGCCCGCCCATCGTGTACCACTGCATTATGCAGTTTGCATAACCAGTTACACCACTTGCGTACGTTACGCAAACGGCGTAACGCTGCGGTACACGACGGGCGGGCTGCCGATCACCCAGATGTCCCGCCCAGCGTACCAGTAGGATAACACCACTGGTTAGAACCCTAGTGGTGTGATTCAGCCCCAGTCAAAAATACTGAGGATGAGGTCAATAGAGGAACCCAGACCTCACCAATCCTAAAGTTCTAGTGCCATTAGAAGTGAAAAAGAACAACTCAAGACTTCAGCAGAAGGTTTGTGAGATATGCACCTCCTGGAACCAAATGAAAGCAGGAGGTCAAAGGAAACACTCCTGCAAGGTCAGAATCAAAACCTTCCAGATGCTATAGATTCCTGAGAAATCCCCTTCATCCAAACACCAACAGCCCTCCCAGAACCATCCAGCATAAGAGATATGCAGTATCTGCCCTTTTTACCGCCGTCACTCAAAATTGCCATCTGATTTCCACATGGCTATAAGAATACTGAAATGTTCTTGCTACCTGGGTCAATTTGGGTGGTGGGTAGCAACAGATGTCGAGCAGACACTGATGCTTAAACTATTATTCTTGGGAGCAGTAGCCAAAGAACTAAGCCAAAAAAGAGATGACCAGTGGTGACATTCTAGCACTTATTGGCAAGCTGAACATGAACAAGTCACTGAGTCTGGATGACATCCACCAGGATTTCATTTTTAAAAAGTCCAGATGTGAGATTGCAATGTTCTAACAACAAAAAAGGCAATGTGTCTCTAAAATCAGTCTCCTTATGAAAGGAAATAGCAAACAAAACATAGATTTTTTTTTTTTTAAAGAACTCAGGAAAATCAAGAAATTTCAAATGTTACCGAAAAGCTTATCTTCGGTGAATTGATAAAAAGGATGATTAAGGTGCAATCCTAACCAACTTTCCAGCACTGGGCTAAGGGCAATGCTGCTCCGATGTATGGGAACAAACATTCCCTTACTATACCTAGAGGAGGCCTCCGCATCTACTACTCCACTGCAGGATGCAGAACATGCCTCATTGGCACAGCTATGTCAGTGCTGGAAAATTGGTTAGGATTGCACCCTAAGCCTTGGGTATTAGATATATAGAAGACCAAGTCTTGATGCAGAAGACGGGCATCTTCTCAGGCAGCTACCACTGCATCCCATTGCAGCCAGGCAGCTGCAGGTGAAGGGGACATTCATCACCTTCCCCCATGGTAAGGGCACAGGGTAGGCAATAGGTCTACCCGCCTCTGCGCCAGCTATTTTGCAGGCACAGAAGCAAGGGCCTCCATGTCGGCCTCCCCAAAAGGCCACAATGCCGGTGACGGTAGCACTCACTGCCACTGGCATTGCATTGCCGCCTCCCGGGGGCATTGATGGGGGCTGGTGTTGGCCCAGCGTTCACCTGGTGCCAGCAGTAATGGGTTAGTGCCAGCTCTGGAGGTGCCTTACAGCACCTTTTGTGACAATAGCGTGGGCAGTACATTAGTACCGCCCACACTAAAGCCCACAGGATTAGGCCCTTAAGCATGGCTTCTACACATGTAAACCCCATCCTACACACTGGGCGCAATCCCAGGCTCCCTGGTGGTGGATACTGCGTGCGAGGCAGGTGGGCAGGCAGCTGCATAGGATTGTGCTGCAAAATTGTAAGGAAATTATAAGGAAAAGCATAGGGGACTTTTTACTTCAGAAAAAAAGACTTCTTGTGAGGTTGTGATTGGTTTGTAAAATTATGCACTGTGTGGAGAAAATGGATAGAAAGATATGTCACAATAGAACCCTTGTTCACCCCTCCCCATTGCATTGTAAACCCACATGTCAGGCTTTGATGCTCGAGTCGAGTAGGCCCATTTCAGAGTCCAGGATGTAGCAGTAGCCATTTTGGTACCACTGGTCTTCCAGGAACCAGGCAGCTCAGGATTGGGCTTCCCTTGGCCAGTCTTACAAAACTGAGTGGTTCTTTGGTCAGATCCAGCGGTCCCAGCAATGCTGGGTATGAGTGAAAGTGCAATCCTAACCTGGAGTTAGGCCAGCACAGTTAAGCCCTCAAAGTCTGGCCGACACAAGAGCTAGTGTAAAGCGCATTTGGATCACTCTCAGAGTCCAGGGAGATGGTGCATGTCTGTGTGCTGGCCTCTCTGACTCGGGCAGCACCATCCTGGCTGCCCTGTAGCATCGACACAATGACACTGCATCGATGCTATGTCATTAGCACCGATGCGGGGGCACCAAGTGGCATCCTCGTGTCGGCGCTAACGCTCTCAAGCCAACGCTATGAGTAGCATCGGCTTCAGAACACCAACGGGGAGCGTCCCTTGCACTGACTGAAGCCGGTCGGTGCAAGGGAGGCTCTGTCTCATTCTGGGATGGGGATTGGCGACAGGGGAGGGAGAGGGCTAGCTCTGGATTCGGCCATAAGACTGAATCTGAAGCCCGTCCGGGAGGCAGCATGGCCCCAATTCGGGCCATGCAGTCTCCTCGAATCTGCGCCTGCTGTTTAGCAAGCACAGATCTGAGGAGCGCATTGGGGAGGCTGGAATGTCCCCAGCGGTAAGGGCACGAATGTGCTCTTGATGTTAGGAGGCTCCAGCCTCCCCAAAGCAACATTGGCTGCTGGCCGGCCGGCCTTCCCAATCCAACGCTGCTTAGTGGTCCAGGCCTACTTTTTGGTGGCCCTTTTACCAGCCAAACTTTGCGGGCCTAACTGTGCCAGCCAACTCCAGGTTAGGATCCCGCCGTGAGTGAGTGAGTGAGTGAGAGAGAGAGAGAGAGAGAGAGAGAGAGAGAGAGAGAGAGGTGGTGTGATGAATTTTTGAACTAATATAATGTATGTTAGTGTGACACTACCATGAAGGTTTCTCAGTGAGAAAGGCCTTAGGACAGATGGATGAAAGAGAACTGAGTGCCTGGGCGGTATTCAATTAGTTCCATTCCATTGGGAGGAACTCATTATAGAGAGCATATTAACATTTTTATAAGTATTCACAGAAAGATCAACATGAAAGAAAAGGGAGCTTTAAGAATGGATTTCCCTGTCTCAGAGATCCTTGCCCCATACACAGAATTAGAACTCTCCCAGCCCCCTGTTGAACCAGGTTATGCCTGTGGTGTGAATATGCATCACATGTATTTTCTACTAAATCCTATACTGAAAAGAGAACCATATATTAATGTTTATGGAAGTGAAGAATTCATCAAGTACTGTGGATTGTTCTGCGAAGTAATGTCATTGGGATACACATCCTTTACCTAAGGAACAAACACCTTCATGGTGTCAGAGACTTCAAGAGGGGTAGCTGTGATTATCTGGAGTAGCAAAAACAAGAAATCTTGTGGCACCGTAAAACATTGAGTGTAGCATAAACATTTGTGGGCCACAATCCACTTCCTCAGATGAATGGAGTGAAATCTTCAGTAGGCGGATGTGTGTTTGTTGAGAGTGGGTGTGTGCGTGTGTGCATACACATTAATATGCAAAGAATGTTAAACCAAAATGAAAACCACGGAGTTATTTGCAAGAGGAAATCGAACAAAGCCAGTCTCAAAAGAGTAACAGAAGCCAAGCATGGTGGCATTTCACAGTCAGGTACAACAACCTTCTAGCAAGGAAGAAGAGGACTCCTTTCTATGGCAAATATGGGGCAGAAATGTTCCTTGGAAATGTTTGTTTATAATTGGAAAAAAAAAAAGAAACTGGAGAAAGGAACAGGAACATGATCCTTGAACAAGATCTTTTAAACTGTGACACAGCATCTCACGGGAGGAAGTGGAAGCCCCACCACATGGGATTTTTATAATTAAATTAGACGAAGTACTGATGGTAACAATGCTGCAGGGAACAATCATGCATATGTGAGAGTTAAGTGACAAAATGGAAAAGGTGGCGTCCCTAAAAGGAGAAGGAAAAGATGCCAGGGAGGAGGAGGGGGCAACAGTCCCCTTCCATGACGAGGAGTGAGAAATGTCAGCTATAACATTATTCAAAGGAAATTGCCAGAGATTCTTGTCTGCCGGTCTGACCCGCAAGGTAAGATCATTAGTTATTCATCCACGACAATTAGCGCTCCGGCAAATCCCAGACTGCCAGTCTGTTACCTTCCTCCCTCTCCGTTACGACAGATACTAGCCGAGTCCCAGCATGTTCCTAGTCACTGATGAGGTCTCACAGGAAGCGGGGAAACGGAGCGCCACAAAAGAATACCACGCATATAAATAATTTATCGGCCAAATAACACAAAGCAATCTCTCGGATTAAGATCCAGGAAATTCGGAAGGAACGATGGAGGCCATAAAGATAATAGATGAGACAATTGGCTTCATCCGCGATGCAGACCCCGGAGCCCACTTTGCACGTCGTCAAGCCCGCTTCCCTCTCCCACACGGCAGGGCTGAATCACACAGCAGAAGAAGAGGCCAGCCTTTTTTTTTCCATAACCACAGCTTAAATCATAGTTTGCCTCGACTTCATAAATAACAGGATCTGCACAGTGAAGAAAGTGTACTTTACATGAAATGGAGGCCTCTGCCTTGACTGTGCAAGTGACACGACGGTGAGGAAATGTAACATTTCCGTACCCCTACAAGGTAAGACGCCTCTGAAATTGGCAGCCAGACAAGGAGAAATCACCCGGATCGCATAAAAATGAGAGGCAGGCGCTCAGAAAACCATGTTCTCAACACACCAGAGCCCAAGCGTGGCCGCTCTTGCCTCTTTGCAGGTTAGCTGATGAATAGCAAAGGAGCAGATGGCGGTGGGGTTGGACCACACCAGTTAGTTCGTTATTTGTCGTGGAGTTTGCTAAGCAACAGGGAACAAGTAGGTCAGCAGCTCCACAGAGGGATGGCACCGGTCAAGCGGTGGACTTCCCTTGCGGTCTGCATGACTGGTGTCCTGTGCCATTTATTTATTTAAGACATGTATATCCCGTCTTTCCAGAGGGGTGGTCTGGAGGCTGAGCGCTTGCTTTGCCTGAAAAAAGCAAAGTAGGATCAGCCGCCTGGAAGCCGATTTTGCTTTTTGTTTATTACCACCTTTGGGTTTTTAGAACTCCTGCGTCATTTGCCTTGCTGCTTTTTAAATTATGTGTTAGTTTTAAAGTGTTTTTCTTTTCTGAATTTTAGACTGTATTTTATTTACCCATTTGGGTCCGTAGGCCACCTTGAGTTTCTGTCATCTTCCCCTGTTGGACAGCTGCCTGTCGATAGAAAAGAGAAATGCAGAGGGAGCAGGAAGGCACAGGCAGCACCCTCAGCCACACATGGTGTCCCAGCTGGAATGCATACTGGGTGCTTGTGAGAGAGAATAGTGCAACGTGTGTGCACATCCCCACAGTGCCCTGTTGGAGCTGAGAGTCAGGGCAGTACTCAGGGCTGGCCTTAAGCCAATGTGGCTAACGTCGTCACATTGGGCCCTGCACTTTAGGGGACCCTACACCAGTGTGGTGAGTGTCTCAGCTGTGGCCGAGAGTGAGTGAACTCGGGTGGCTGTGAGTTAGTGGGGCAACTGGAGCAGCTTTGCGTTGCATCTTCCTGCCTGCCCCTGCCGCCAAAAGGCCTGAAATGGGCCTCCTGGAAGCAGTTGGCGGTGACATCATCACATCACCACCAACTATTTCTGGGTGCCGTGCTTAGTGCATGGCACCACAAGTGCTCTTCTTGCCGCTGCAGTTATAGGGTGAGTGGGGGGCCGTGGGGAGGGTGGGGGCCCCGCAGCCCACCTCTCCTGGGGTTGGCCCTGGCATTACCTGACATTCGAAAAGGGAACTCTAATTAGAAAAGGGAACTAAGAACAGCTCCCTCTTTAGGGATCTTTTGGCAGGGTCTGGAGACTTCTTTATTTAAGGAAGTGTTTTTAAGTTGCTAACGTACTGGGCTGGCATTTTTAATTTCTAATTTTTGAATGATTGTATTTTGTATTTAAGATCCATTGAGGTGTGCTTGTTTTTGGTGTTTTAAAAACGCTAAAAAAATCTTTTTTGTTTTTTTTATTTTTCTACTAATTGTTTAATATTGTAAGCCACCTTGGAGCAGATATTAATATTGATAATAGTAATAGTAATAACTCTTCTACTGGGGATTTAAGTGGACCTGTGAGGAATGACTGTTCTCCTCCCATGCTGTCCTGAAAACTAAAAGGCTCCAGATGCTCTTTGGACTGGCAGTGACAATGATTGGAGTACATGGCATTCACCATTGCTATTACCTGTTGCAAAAGGAAAGATGGTTAGACAACAGTCTATAGCAAAGACACATTTAGCAATACTGAAAGATCATAATTTGGTGGTGGGAGAGGGAGAGAGGGAGAGAGAGAGAGAGAGAGAGAGAGAGAGAGAGAGAGAGAGAGAGAGAGAGAGAGATGCAGCATCCGTGTGATGCATGATAGGATTTAGTCGAGAGGGTTAATGCCTCCGTTTGCCTGAAGATAAAAGCTGAAGATCTGAAGGTCGCCAGTTTGGGACAGCCGGAAGTCTCTGTGAGCGGCAGACCTCGTTAATTGCGACTGATTAACAGCTGAGCTTCGGCTGCTTTGTGTGAGGGGGAGTTGTGCCGAAATTCAGCCGCTTCTCTGGTGGGAGCAGGGAAGCCGCTTATCAGCCAGCAAGAAGACAAACGGGTGACCAGAAAGAAGGACTAAATCCAGAAAGATCTGTCTGTATGTGTGTAGTTCTTGAAAGATAGAACGTTTCTGTAAAAAGTGTAAAAACCTTTGGGTTTCTGAATAAAGTCTGCCTATGTAAACCGCCTTGAGTTATAGCAGTGGTCAGGGAACAGGGGTAAATTACCCCAAATGGGGTAAAAATGAAATTCCTGGGGGTAATGGACAGATAGGACTATGCCCCGCCCCCTTTTCCCTTCATGACCAACGTTCTCTCTTCTGACCAATGGGAAGTTCCTCTCATGCTTGATGGATTTCCCTTGCTTCCAATAGGAGATTAGAAGCGGCAAGGTACTTGGCCCCCAATAGGCAGCGTCCCCCTCCCTTCCCAGGCGGCAAAGAAGGCCGTGGTTATCGATCCCGCTGCTGGTAGAGGGAGAAGGAAGCCACAGCAGAGAAAATGGTGGCCGTGGCTGCAACTGCAGCGGTGCCGGGTGATGGGGGAGCCGGCGAGGCCAAGCGTATTCTGGGCAGCGAGGCCAGCGCAGACCCGCTCCCGGCTGGCACTCAGGTAGCCGTGGAGTTGGCAGTGCTCGACGCCAGGGAAGAGCCCGAACCAGCTCCGGGTGGGGAGGCTGAGGAGCTGCTGCCGTCGCCGCCACCCAGGAGCCCGGCAGGGACGCGAGACGTGCAGGTGTGGGGGAGGCTCTGGTGAGCGGCTGAGGTGTGTGTGTGCATGTGCCCGCAGGCGCGCACGTACATGTGTGTGTGTGTGTGTTGAGAGGACTTCTGTGGACGTGCCTCTTTGCTTGTGAGCAGCTAGGGCTCTCCCTGGGTTTGCCTTGTCTTGCTGTCCCAATGAGTGGGGCGGGCGGGCGGGGGGAGGGCTGGGGTGCCTGCGCCTGCGCAGGGACACAAAGAGAGGCGGGAGGCAACAAGGCAAGGCGAACAGCAGAAAACAAAAACAAAATCAGAACTGCTGTTGCTGGCCCCTCTCTCTCTCTCTCTCTCTCTCTCTCTCTCTCTCTCTCTCTCTGTGTGTGTGTGTGTGTGTGTGTGTGTGTGTGTGTGTGTGTGAGAGAGAGAGAGAGAGAGCGAGCGCGCGAGAGAGAGAGAGAGCGCCAGCCCCAATCTGAATTCATTATAGAGAGAAATCTTAAGTCCAAGCACCTAAACCTGTTGTCAAAAAAGTAAGCTAGTTGTAACCCAGAAGGGTTGAATTCTATTCTCTCAAGGTCTGCAGGTGTACCCAAACTCTTTACAACTTCATATTTACATAGTATTAGTTAAGCTCATTAATTAATCAAATAAAAACAATGGGTTCCAATTTGTAATTTTTTTTCTTTTGTTCTGGCGGGGGGGGGGGAACGTCAAGGGGGTAACGTTGGCATATCTAACTATATTTTGGGGTAAAAGGTAAAAAAGTTCCCTGACCCCTGAGTTATAGTCATTAGAGAAATCTGGTGACGTAAAGAAAGGCGGTATATAAATCCAAGTATTATTATTATTATTATTATTATTATTATTATTATTATTATTATTATTCCCTTCCTACCCTTGTTTACCTATGTGGGGCACATTGTCCTTGCTAACCCTGTTGGGGCGATAGAGTGGAGGTTCCACTTGGGTGTTTGTTTATGGAGTCCTCCCATGCCAGAGTCCCTGCAGGAAGAATTCTGAAAAACAAGAGATAACACAGTATCTTGCCATACAAGTTGTGAAGGACAAGAGGTTATTCACGCAAAACACTTGCTTTGTATGCAAAGCTCCACGCCACGTGCCGTGTCATTTGAGTTGTGGTCTCCCTGCTTCAGTACTGGGGTCAGTATGCTGTGTTTGGCTTTGAAGCATACACTGTATCCTATGCTCCAGTTTTGCCGGAGCTGAGATTTTTCTGGTATTTTCCCTTCCTGATGGTTTCTTATGCCTTTTAAAAATTCTACAGCTAATTCATCTCCAACATGCCCCTCCCTGTCACCTGAGAGGAGACATGATTGAGACATACAAAATTATGCAGGGGGTGGGTAGAGTAGATAGCGGGGATCTCTTTTCCATCTCACACAATACCAGAACCAGGGGACATCCTCTAAAGCTGAGTGTTAGGAGAGTTAGAACAAACAAAAGAAAGTATTCTTTACCCAGCATGTAATTAGTCTGTGGAATTCCTTGCCACAAGATGTGGTGATGGTGTCTGGCCTGGATGCCTTTAAAAAGGGATTGGACAGATTTATGGAGGAAAACTCAATAACAGGTTACAAACCATGACAGGTATGTCCAGTCTGAGATGAGCTAGTCGCTCATCAAGAGGGTGGGGTAGGAATTTTTTTACTGTCATCCGAATTGGCCATGGATGGCAGGGTTTTTTTGCCTACCCCAGACTGGGGAGGGAGGGACAGGTCTTCAGTAGGTTTCATGCTTTACATTTGTGCTTAATAAAGTTAAACCCCACCCTCAGTCTGGTGTCTTCCTTGGGGGTGGTGCAAGGCTAATAATAATAATAATAATAATAATAATAATAATAATAATAATACATGTATTTATATACCGCCTTTCTTAAAGTCACTAGATTTCTCTAATGATTACAACTCAAGGCGGTTTACATAGGCAGACTTTTTCACAAACCCGAAGGTTTTTACAATTTACAGAATGTTCTATCTTTCAAGAACCACATTCAAACAGATCTTTCTTTCTGGATTTAGCCTTCTTTCTTTAGCCACCCGTCTGTCGTCTGCTGGCTGATAAACGGCTTCCCTGCTCTCACCAGAGACGCAGCTGCGTTCAGCACACTCCTCCCACGGGCAGCTGAAACTCAGCTTTTAATCAGCCGCAGTTTGCAAGGTCTGCCGCTCACACAGACTTCCGGGAGTCTCGAGCTCACGACCTTGAGATCTTTAGTTGTTATCTTCGGGCAAACGGAGGCATTAACCCTCTCGGCTAAATCTTCTAATAGGCTGTTTTAGAATGCCAGATGCAGGGGAGTGGCAGCGAGATACAAGTATCCGGATGCCTTGCATGCTCCCTGAGGCATCTGGTGGGCCACTGTAACATACAGGAAACTGGACTAGATGGGCCTCATCCAGCAAGACTTTTCTTATGATCTTATGTTCACTGTAAGAATTTTTGTTACAATTGCCTACCTCATTTGATGCCTTTTAGACAGTGGAAACGAAGTAACTGCAATTGTTTGCTAGCCACTAAATCAGCAAGTGCCAAAACTTGGGTCAGATCCAGTGCCCCACGAAAGCCCTCCCCATGCCACAGCCCAGCACTTCCAATTTTGCGCTGCAGCTACTTATCTTCGTAGCCAGTCACTCAGAAAATGTGTGCTGGGAAGCCACTTCTGCCCAGACTTCCAGGAGTAGAGCCCACTGGGACGATGGGCAGTGGAAGCAGCTGCTCGGCACACGTTTTTGGGGTGATTGGTTGCAAAGTAAGTGGCTGTGCTGCCAAACAGTAAGCGCCATGTCATGCAGGGAGGACTTTTTTTTTATTATGCAGCGGGCCTGTAGGTTGGAGTACATGGCATTCACCATTGCTATTACCTGTTGCAAAAGGAAAGACGGCATGTTAGAGGTGACTTAGCTGCAGAATTTTAAAAAGCCATAAGAAACCATCAGGAAGGGGAAAATACCAGAAAATCTCAACTCCTGCAAAACTGGAGCATAGGATACAGTGTATGCTTCAAAGCCAATCACAGCATACTGACCCCACTACTGTAGGTTGCACTAAATTGTAAAGACATCTAAATCGTAAAGAGTGACTGTGGGGTGGGCATGTATCAGGTTCTTTTTCAGCTCTTCAGTGTTTCACAGAAGGCCTTTCCCAACTTATCTGCAACTTATCTATCTTTTGCTGGGCAGCGCAATTCTATATCCCCCCTACCGCCAGCGCTGCACTCTTGCACCGGCCGAACACTGTCGCAAACGTGCCATAAAGCATGTTCGCGGCAGTGCTATGGTGCTCGGGCGCTGGCGCAACAGTCAGCAGCACTGGCCGTGCGCCAGTCAAGCACCGGCATCGCAGGGCCTCCGCGAGGGCGTTCCATTGGCGTTCTGGGGGCTGATGCAGTGGGCGGAGATGGCGGTTGTGACGTGGTTGTGACGCAGGATGGTCATAGTGCCAAATCCTAAACCCCATCCTCGGCCAGGGCGGCCCCAATTCGGGCCGCTCCTGTCCACGTTCCTCTGCGCCTGCTGTTTTGCCGGCGCAGATCTGAGCAGCCCTATGGGGTGACTGGAGCTTACACGGGTGCAAGGGGGAAACTTCCCCTTGTCCTGCACATTGCTGCTGCCACCTCCTAATGGGCCTTAGGATATGGCCCTGCTATGTCAGCCTTACTAGGCTGGCATAGTGTAGGATTGTGCTCTGAGTGTCTACCACAATTGATGTCCCAAGGGTTGTAGAGTGGATCTTATATCTGGGTCAAGGCAGTAACTGCGAATGGGTCCAGCCAAACCAATTCCTCTCACACCTGCATGGAATTTTGCACTTGCCATGAACTGACAGTCAAGCAGAAGCACTGTGTGGGACATGCCAGCTGCAGCCTATTAGAGAAGTTGAGAACTTTGCTTGATTGATGAAAATTCATTGCCATGGATGTGCTTTTTCATGCAAAGGAGTTCCTCGAGATTTCTAGCATATGGCATGACAGAACTAACAGCGCCATCCTAAGGCGCCCGTTGCGCCGATGTTACATCAAAGAGTCGGTGTGACCCCGTTAGCACCAACATGAGGGCGCCGAGTGGCAGCCCCGCGTTGGCACTAAGGGAATGAGACCAGCTCTGCAGGCAGCGCCGGTCCTGTTGTGCCCTCGCCGCGCCTCCCTTGCGACAGCCAAAGCCTGCGGGCGCAGGGGAGGTGCCATGTTGGGGCAGGGGGAGGGCAGACTTGGGAGTTGGCCTTATGGTACAGGGGAGTTGCAGCAAGATACAACAATCTGGTTGTCTCATGTGCTCCCTCAGGCATCTGGTGGGCCACTGTGAGATACAGGAAGCTGGGCGATGGGCCCTTGGCCTAATCCAGCAAGGCTTTCCTTATGTTCTTATGTTCCTAGACCCAATCCAGACCTGTGCCAGCTATTCAGCTGGCACAGGTCCAAGTAGACCCTCTCCCACTCTTGTTCCTTTACCCAGAGGAGACCTCCACAACTGCCTCCCACCTTAGGTTGCAGCAGTAGCCATTTTGGCACTGCTGTATGGACGTGGTGGCACCGCAGGTTAAAC
Organism: Lerista edwardsae; assembly: GCA_029204185.1. Classification (NCBI taxonomy): domain Eukaryota; kingdom Metazoa; phylum Chordata; class Lepidosauria; order Squamata; family Scincidae; genus Lerista; species Lerista edwardsae. The sequence continues at coordinate 418,998 of JAJKFI010000189.1, read as the reverse complement.
CACTGCTGCTGAGCTTGCTGTCCGGAAGGTTGGCAGTTCAAGACTGCATGATGGAGTGAGCTCCCATCGCTTGTCCCAGCTCCTGCCAACCTGCCAACCCTAGCAGTTCGAAAGCACGTAAAAATGCGAGTAGATAAATAGGAACCACTTATGTGGGAAGGTAACGGCGTTCCATGCACCTTGGCGTATAGTCATGCTGGCCACATAACCATGGAAACTTGTCCTCAGGACAAATGCTGGCTCTTCAGCTTAGAAACGGAGATGAGCACCGCCCCCTACAGTCAGTCACGACTACACCATTCAATCGTGGGGAAACCTTTAACCTTTAATTGTTGGAGTGTGGAATGGGTAGGATTGGGCTGTGAATGCATCATATGAATAAAAGTTCTTGGTTCAGGCTGAATTTTTTAAAAATCTTTTTTAAAAAGAAGCAGCTGTCCTGATGAGCAATTCCATTCCAGTAGCATCAATTCGACATTATTTATTATTTCCCCCTTCATTGATACCTGCGGTGCATTTCATACTTGGAAGTAGTGGCTATCCCAGATGTTCATGCAACCAGAAAAGGGTTTTGGAAAATCCAATACTGAAAATGTTATATTTGTACTATATTTTGTTTCTCTCTTTCACTGGGAGACAAGTGAAAACTCCCACTCAAACCAGTGGATTTTGAGAAGTGTGATTCAACAATAGCAGCTTTTTTAGAAGAATCTAATTTTCCATACAGAATTTCTGTGGGTTTGCTGCTTCACCTTCCCAAGTGCATTGGGAAAAGTTCTATCTATTTAGGTCACTAGCAAAAACCAGAAGGATGAAGTGGTAGGATATGTGATATATGTGCTCCCTAGATATCAACTCACTTTCATGAAGTATTATATTTGACATGACGTGATTCCTGCTTCCCCAAGACAAATGCAATCTTAAGGCTCTCCCCCAAGCTAAAACAATCATTCAGCTCTTATGAACTGCTCTGTCAGTTAAATGAATAAGAAATCAGACTTGGAGACGAAGCTTGGCTGTTTCTGTTCAGAAACCAAGAAACCAATTTTAAATGAACAATTACAGTACTTGGGGTTGCCACATTGTAACTAGATTAGCAGAACGGCTTTCCTGCCTTGGTACTCATAGGCCTGAGCTCATAGGCTTTGTCTGTTGACACCAGGGTTACAAGTGAATTAATTTCCACTATCTTTAAGGACAAATCACCAGTATCAACATGTGAGGAACCATGTTCAAAGGCCTAAAGCCTTTGCTTTGCTACAGGCCTTAGATTACATGCAGTCAGTTTTCTTATTTGGTGCTGAATTGATATTCTACCAGAGTCAGGTGATGAAAAGTTGAGCAAGGCCAAAGGAAAAGAGCAGGAAATCTTCCTGATTTCCCCAAAGACTCCTACTGGGGATGTGAGAATGTTTCCTGACCCTTTTCAGCCAGCAAAAGAAAGTTTACGAAGGAACATTTGCAAGTATCTGGAAAACCAGTTGTTTGTTCATTGGTTTTAGTCACTGAATTGATTTTAAATTTTTTTTTAACAAGGATAGACAGTTTGAGGGCGCGATCCTAGCCAACTTTCCAGCACTGGGGTAAGGACAATGCAGCTCCGAGATAAGGAAACAAATGTTCCCTGACCTTGAATAGGCCTCCGTGACTACTACTCACGGCAGAAGATTTAGTCGAGAGGGTTAATGCCTCCGTTTGCCTGAAGATAAGAGCTGAAGATCTGAAGGTCGCCAGTTCGGGACAGCCGGAAGTCTCTGTGAGCGGCAGACCTCGTTAATTGCGGCTGATTAACAGCTGAGCTTCGGCTGCCTTGTGTGAGGGGGAGTTGTGCCGAAATTCAGCCGCTTCTCTGGTGGGAGCAGGGAAGCCGTTTATCAGCCAGCAAGAAGACAAACGGGTGGCCAGAAAGAAGGACTAAATCCAGAAAGATCCATCTGTATGTGTGTAGTTCTTGAAAGATAGAACATTTCTGTATAAATTGTAAAAAACCTTCGGGTTTCTGAATAAAGTCTGCCCATGTAAACCGCCTTGAGTTATAGTCATTAGAGAAATCTGGTGACCTAAGAAAGGCGGTATATAAATCCAAGTATTATTATTATTATTATTATTATTATTATTATTATTATTATTATTATTATTATTATTATTATTATTACTCCACTGCAGGATACAGCACCTGCCCCCATTGGCACAGCTATGTCAGTGCTGGAAGGTTGGTTAGGATTGTGCCCTGAATGAGGTCCATGACATTGACAGCCAATCCTATGCTGCCTAACCTCCTAGGCAGCTGTGGGAGTCTCTGAGGGGAAAGGGGATATTTGTTCCCCCTTCCCCACAGTAAGGGTGCAGAGTGGGCAATGGGTCTACTGGCTAAAAAGCCAGCACAGAGGCAAGGGAAGTAAGGCTTGATTCACCGCCAGTCCTGCCTCCTCCTCCCTTCCCCTCTCCCGGAATGCTCCTCCCCTCCCCTTTCCCAGAAAGCTCTCCCACTCTGCCCAGAACAGCTGCATCACTGGCGAGTGGTGGCCCTGACGCTTGCTGGCAAGGGGGGCTCCCTCTGGGGTGTCCATGACAGCTGTCGCCAAGGCACCACCCCAGCGCCAGCGATAATGGCTTACCGCCAGCGTTGGAGGTGCTTCATGGCGCCATTTGTGACAGAGATGCAGGCGGTTCAAGCATACTGCCTGTGCTGGGCTCAATACAATCGTGCCCCTAATTGGGTGCTAATATATGTGGAAGCATGTGGTGAAGTAGGATGTAAACTAGGGATGCACATGCCAAAGTAAATGTGTTCGTCTGTATGGGGCCATAGAATACCATTATTTTTTTCCCAGATTAGCTTCTGCTGACAGAAGTAAATTTTCAAGTTAATGATGAGTTCTACACAAAAGATATTCAATCACATTTTTTTGACCCACTAATGCCAGTGCATTAAAACAAACTGTTTTGAGTTACAATCTTGCAGTTCCTGATGTTTGACTTCATCTGAGGGGGTAACCCAATGCCAAGAGAAATGACCACAGCAAACTCCCAATGACATTTACTTTTTAAAGAAAAGCAGCAGGGATGGTAGATTTTGGTGGAGAAATGATAATGGGAGTGACGCTTTGTTCCTGTGGTGGTGCAGGGGATTAAACCGTTGGTGCTGGGCTTTCCGACCAGAAGGTTGGGAGTTCAAGACTGCGCGACGGAGTGAGCTCCCGTTGCTTGTCCCAGCTCCTGCCAACCTAGCAGTTCGAAAGCACCTAAATGCAAGGAGATAAATAGGGACCACTTCGATGGGAAGGTAATGGCATTCCGTGAGCTACGGTGTATAGTCATGCTGGCCACATGACTACGGAAGCTTGTCCTCGGACAAAACGCCGGCTCTACAGGCTTTGAAACGGAGATGAACACCACCCCCTACAGTCGGTCACGACTAGACCATTCAGTCATGGGGAAACCTTTACCTTTACCCTTTAAAGTTTCTCCGCTCCATATCATATCATGTCCCAGCATTTTTTTCTAACTGTAGGTCTCCAAACTCCTGAAAACTGACAACGTGAATGCCATAAAGGAAAAGCCATAGTGAGTTAGAGTAAAAATGGCATCGGGGGGGAAAAAGCTTAAACCCTCCAATTGTTTCTTTGGTCAATATCTGCTCTCCCCAAAATTGGTTTTCTTCGATTTTAACCTATATCAGGATTAAATTACTTCCATTTGCATGCTTTGTGCCGTTAAAAGCAGTGGTTCTCAAACACTTCAGAATCAGGACCCACTTGTCAGAATGACAATCTATCCAGGACCCACCAGAAGTGATGTCACGGTTGGACGTGCCGTGATGCCAGGGCTTGCTGCTTTGCTGAGAATACAGCAATGAGTTGGGTTATTTCTCACAGCCCAATCTTGAAGTGCCCGACGGTCCAGGCGGCCACCGCTGCATCCCGCAACAGCCAGGCAGCTCCGCGGGAAAAGGGTGCAGGGCAGGTGCTGGGTCCACTCACTCCTGCGCCGACCTTTTAGGTGGCGCAGAAGCGAGGACCTTGGAGTAAGGCTGCCTGTCCTTACTCAGAGAGAGGGAACTGGAGGCAAGAGTCACACCCAGTCCCGCCCAGGAATGCCCTCCCGCCCCAAAAGGCCACATTGCGGGCAAGCAGCAAACTCACCGCTTGCCAGCGATCAGTGCTCCCTTTGGGGCACACTTGGGCGTCACTGCCATGGTGCTTCCCCTGCATCGGCAGTAAGGGCTTGCTGCCGGCATTGGAGGCGCTTTATGGTGCCATGCGTGACAGTTGCCTGGGCAGTATGATTGCACCACCCGTGGTAACAGGCCCTGGATTGGGCCCTTGGTCATTTTCCAACAGCAAAATGAATCAGAAAGGGAAAAAAAAAGCAACCTTGACAAAAGCAAAAGAACCACGCAGCATTTCCCCTTTCCAGTGTCCCCTCTTCCCATATTTCAGTGATGAATGTGTGAGGTGCTACACAACCCACCTAATGGGTTCCGACCAACCGTTGGGAAAACACTGCCCTAAAGGGACAATGTATCTTATGTCAGAAGTGCAGTGCAGTGCAGTGCAGTGAGTACGACATTCCTTAGGCAGCAGCTAGAGGTCTCCTCAGAGTAAGAGAATATATTTGGGCTTCTACTGGGCCTCTATATAGCTGGCACAAATCTGGGAAGAAGGCTGGGAAGGGAGTTAGGATATAGCGGAGGCCTGCTCCACCAATCCCGCCTTCCTTCTCGCCTCCAAAACAACCTCCCACCATCTTCTACCAGCCCCCTCATCACCCACTGCAACCTTACCTGTGCTAGCGGGCACAGGCTCCTGTGTGCAGCACCAGCAGGCCAGTGTAGGGAGTTGGGGTGTCACTGCTGGTTCACAAGTAGGCACAAATGTGTTTTACGGAATATTTGCAACACCCTAAGGGTGCAATCCTAACCTGGAGTTAGGCCAGCACAGTTAGGCCAGCAAAATTTGGCTGGCACAAGGGCCACTGCAAAGTGCGTTTGGACCACTCTCTGAATCAGGGAGGATGGCTCATGTCTGTGTGAGCTGGCCTCTCTGACTCTGAGAGTGGTCCAAACAAACTTTACAGTGGCCCTTGTGCTCCCCAAACTTTGCTGGCCTAACTGTGCCAGCCTAACTTCAGGCTAGGATTGTGCTATGAGATGCACAGGGATGGATATGCCAGCTCAAGGGCCAGTTGGGATTGTGCAGTTCAGCTCATAGAGTCGTTTGGATCGGAGTGTTTGTCTTAGCAAACCTGTACCGTAGAGATTTTGTTGAATCTGCTAGGTAACCGTGGCATTTTTGTACAATGAAGAGTTAAAGTCCAGAACACAAACAGATAGAAAGAAACTTAATATAGAATACAGAGAAGGAAGCGACACTGGAGATTGTATCAAATGCACTTAAGAGCAGGTTAGATCAGAAGACCCATCATGTTCCACAGTGCTGAATGTTTAATAACGTGAGCCTGAAACTTTGAAAGCTTGAAGCAATCACAGCAAGCATCTTCCTGAGGTCAAGGCATCAGTGTTGATGTTTGTTTGCTCCAGAGAACCTGTCCAGGTATCAGCCATCACCTTAGTCTTCAAGCCAAGGACCTGGTTTCCTTTAATTTCTTTGACTACTTCTAAATTGGTCATATACCCCATGCATCTGGAAATCATTTATGGCTTGACTCTTGGGTTCTTAAGCAAATAATCCTGTTAATTAAGATAGTAAAGTTGTAGTGTCGATGGTAATATATTGAGATAGCATATGCTCAATGCTTCCAAAAATGCTGTATCAATTAGTACTGATACAATACAAAAACGGTTTGTATTTGTCCACACAGCAGATAGAAATAATTACAGGTTTGGGGTGGATGGCTCAATTCTGGTGGAAACATATGGTGTGAAAGCCAGTGCAACATGTTTAAAAAATAAAATAAAAAAATACTGACATCACATTCCCATCATCAGACTGTGCTGCCAGAACTCACGTTCCAGGAGCACAGCCTGACTTACGGCATTACAAACTCTGACTCTCTACAATGTGTGACTAGGCTGCTGCCAGAAATGGCAAGTGGTAGCAGCCATATAGTAGTGCCCTGCCCTTAAAAACCATTTTCTACCAATGATGCGATAGAGCAACTTTGGTAGAAATGCAATCTCCAGCGCATCATTGGTAGAAAATTAAGCCCCTGGTGCCAGAAAATCAGCAGCAGGGTTGGACCTTGGGCAGGGCTTGGGGATGGGGATGGGGGGCATTTCTGGGCAGGGAGCAAGGAAGAATTGGGGGGGGGGTCAGGAGATGGTGGGACAGGGGAGCTCCAGCAGCGATGGCACACACCAGATCTTATCCCCTCTTTCTACCCCCCCCCCCCGCTCCTTTTCATTCCTTGGACATACACTGTGAAAATATGTTGTGTATGTCCACAGAGAATGGTGATCAGGAAGCCTCCCAGGCAGTAAGTGAAAAATGCTTTCATTTACTTCCTGCAGGCTGTTCAATCATCTCCCCTCCACCACCACCACTTTAGAAGACAGTATGCACCTTTTTGACACAGCTGCATCGGCGGGGATTAGAATTGGGCTCTGAATCTTGGATTTTAGCTCCAAAGCATCATGAGATGCTCCTGAGATCTACAGGGTGTAGACATGTCCTAGGCAGACTGAAAAACCATTAACAGTGAAAAACTGTCACCATCATCTGTTCCTCTCAGAGCTAGAGCAGGCTCTAAGAATAGCCCTGCTGGATCAGACCAAAGGCCCATCTAGTCCAGCTTCCTGTAGCTCACAGCGGCCCACCAGGTGCCTCAGGGAGCACACAAGACAACAAGATGCCTGCATCCTGTTGCCACTCTCTTGCACCTAACATTCTGAAGTAAATTGCGCCTGGGGCAGGGCTGTGACGAAAGACATTACTACTCCCTCCCACGCAGCCGCACCACCACCCCTGCATCTGGAATTTCTCCATTTTGGAGCGTAATGGAGGCAGGGCCAGGAGGCCCCAGCTCCGCACAGCTTTCTTCACTGGTGCCCCCAACTCCCTCACCAGCGCCCATGGCAGGGGCTGGGACCAGAGAGGAGAGGGGACAACTGGTTGTATATATAGGAGGTTTGCATGGGCTTCCCATTGGAATTAACATCCTGCATGTTGCAAAGTGAATGTGGATCATGTAACCTGGGGACAGCTGCAGAAGAAGGAAAGAGGACTCCATTGACCCCAAGCTAATCCTTTTCCATGCACACATCTATAGTGATCTACATTTAGACATGGAGAGGGGACAACGTACAGAGGGGAAGGAGAAAGGTAATAAAGGTTGAATTCAAACAAATGCACTTAAGTCACCAGCCCTTTTCAGAACATCCTTACATGTAACAGATTGTGAAGAGCTCTAAAAGGATCTCTCCCAACTGCGGGAATGGGCAGCAAAGTGGTAGATGCATTGCAATGTAGACAAGTGTAAAATGATGCACTTTGGGGCAAAAAAAAAATCAAAACGTCACTCATTGGCTAATGGTTTCGGAGCTGTCTGTGGTGGATCAGGAGAAAGGTCTTGGGGTGCTGGTGGACAGCTTAATGAAAGTGTCAAGCAAGTGTGTGGCAGCAGTGAAGAAAGCCACTTGGAGAAAGCCATGTTTGAGGTAATTTAAAAAGGGTTTGTGAGTAAAATGGCTAATATTATTATGCCATTGTACAAAAAGATGGTAAGGCCACATCTAGAGTATTGTGTACAGTTCGCCACATCTCAAAAAAGGATATAGTGAAACTAGAAAAGGTGCAGAAGAGAGCGACCAAAATGATTACTTGGCTGGGGCACTTCCATTATAAAGAAAGGCTACAGTGTTTGGGGCTTCTAGAAAAAAAGGCAAGGCACATTCACGCCCTCGGATCTGTGCCTGCTAAACAGCGGACGCAGATCTGAGGAGACCATGCAGCCTCAATTCGGCCGATTCCCACCCACATCCCACCCACAACCTCCCTTCCCCCACTAATCCCGTATCCAGACGGGCACGCAACCTCCCTTGTGCCGGCTGGCTTTGGCTGACTCAAGGGAGGCTTGGCAGCAGTGGCGGTCCTGCAGGCAGCGCCAGTCCATTGCTCAAGCGTCAACCGATGCCCCTGCATCAGTGCTACATCTGTTGCATTGACACTATGACGTTGCATCAACACAACAGGCAGCGTTGGATTGCACTGCCTGACAAACAAAATTATGCATTCGATGGATACAGGGGATAAATGAATGTTGTTTTCCCTCTTTCACAACACCAGGCCCAGGGGACATCCACTAAAATTGGGAGAGTTAGAACAGATAAAAGGAAATACTTTTTTACCCAGTCCATCTGTGGAACTCCTTGCCACAGGAGGTGGTGATGGCATCTGGCCTAGGGTTTTTTTAAAGGGGATTGGACAGATTTCTATCAGAAAAGTCCATCACAGTTTACAAGCCATGATGGATATGTGCAACCTCCTAGTTTTAGAACTGGGCTATGTCAGAATGCTAGGTGCAAAGGAATTGCAAGAGAATACAAGTATCTGGTTGCCTTGCGTGCTCCCTGAGGCATCTGGTGGGCCACTGTGAGATGCAGGAAGCTGGACTAGAAGGGTCCTTGGCCTGATCCAGCAAGGCTTTCCTTATATTCTTAAGTACAGTAATGCCCTGTATTGGTGATAACTGTCATCAAGGGCAAAACAAATGAAGTTGAAAAGAAAACGTGCTACACAAAATAGCACTGAGCAGTGCATGTTCATAAGCACAGCGGGACGAGAGTATCAGCCAGTGAAAAGTAACCAGATCTGTTGCCCTGGCATTGTCCTATCCTGCCTGTGAGACTAGGAGAAGGCGCTGTGCCAAGAACTAAAATCGTGAACTGGTACAAGAGCTGCTTTTTCTAAAACGAAACGAACAAAAAGCCTGTAAGGTAAAACGGATCATGCGGGCGACGTGAAGTGAGTTGGGAGCCGAAACACCCGCGAATGAAAGCCAAAAAGCCACAGTGAAGCAGCTGCCTTGAAGAAAGGGGGGAGAGAAAGTTAAGGAAACAAGTAACTGGAGAGGTGCTGAATGCACAATGACAGTGTGATGACAGGCAAAGTGGTATTGCTTACTGTCACCCTAGTGCAGATTGCAGACCTAACAAGCAACTGTATACAGGAAGTACATACAGCTTTGTTCAGTAATCTTTGCCTTTTCAGAACCTTGTGTTGGAAGGTGCCAATATTCTGCAACCTGTCGGGCAATTGTTACTAGAAGACACAAACTGCAGATTATGATATCCGCATTTTATTTGCTCAATCCCTGGCTGTCTGACACGAGACCACGCTCAAATGGTATGTTGCAAAACAAAGGCTTCTCCAACGCACCCAGTGCAGACTAAGGGCCTTGGGACTGAGAGATTGGGGTGCAAATCAGTGATGTCATGCAGGGGGTACGTGGGGGTACGCGAGTACCGGTTTCTAGGATTGCAGCTGGCCCCGCCCATTCACCTGCCCACTCGTCGACTCCGCCCTCTGCAACGTTTGAATTTCCTGCATGTTTGAGATGCCTGCATGTTCTCAGAGCCAGGCAGGCAGGCAGGCAGCGAGCGGAGCCTTTCCTTTCCTTGCCACTGAAAAATGAGTTGCTCTGGGGTTTTAACATGATGCCAGGCCTCCTTCACATGTTCTGGGGGTGTTGTGGAATACTGTTGCAACTGTTGGGTCAGTTTAAAATCATCTGAGGCCTCAAAAAGGGCTTTTTTCATGTCACTTCCTGCCACGACATCACTTCTGGCTTATGACGTCACTTCCGGTGGGCGGGTCCCAACACGTGCCAATCAAAAGTGAGTACCTGTTCTTAAATCATTTGGATGACACCACTGGTGCAAATCCTCCATCTGTCGTGGACTTGCTGTGGCCTAAGCAGGCTGCTATTTCAGATGTGCAGATGTGCTCTAAGGCATGTTCGAGTCAGCGCAACGGGCACAGGGCTGACACAGGCAGTCTTATCAGCCCTGCAATGCCGCTGGGACCAACAGATAAGTTAGTCCCACGCTGGCTGGGTTTGGCCAGTTTGGGGCCATTTCTGGGTGGGGGAAGGGGGGAGGGAGTGCAGCCTGGGGCTGAGGGAGGGCATTCCCATGAGCATGGCAGCCTGGGGAGGGGGAAGCAGCCTGGAGCTGGCAGTGATGCCGCATCCAAACCTGCAGCCCCAATCCAGGCTGTGGCAGGGCACCCGGGCTTGCACCTGCTAAATAGCAGGGTACAGATCCAAGGCGCCCCATTGGCCCAGCTGGGGCTTGCCCCAAGGTGAGCTGCAGTTGCTTCCTAACCTGTTTTAGGATGGAGCACAGGCCTGCACAAGTTGGGATTGCAACTTGAGTTTCAATTACCCAAGAGTAAACGGGGCATAATATTGGCCTGCCTCAAAGGTTGATGAGTTACTTCATAATAAGTTAATAGATCTCATTGAGGAGGTGAATTTTATGGGCGCAACCCTAACCAATTTTCCAGCACCGTGATAAGGGCAATGCAGCTCCAAGATAAGGGAACAAACATTCCCTTACCTTGAGGAGGCCTCCGTGACTACTACTCCACTGCAGAATGCAGAACATGCCCCATTGGCACAGCTATGTCAGTGCTAGAAATTTGGGTAAGATTGCTCCCTATGTCTAATTTGCTGTCTGGTATGTGTATGTAACACACACACACACACACACACACACACACACACACACACACACACA
>JAJKFI010000189.1:387512-408289 GCA_029204185.1 Lerista edwardsae | reverse complement strand
ACACACACACACACACACACACACACACACACACACACACACACACAGAGAGAGAGAGAGAGAGAGAGAGAGAGAGAGAGAGAGAGAGAGAGAGAGCTTGAACTTGAACTTTTTAAACCAAATGTCATTAAGGGCGCAATCCTATGCAACGCTGGAATGGCGAGACTGATGCGGCGGCGCCTTATCCAACACTGCGTAGGAGAGGCTGCTCCCCCCCCGGCAAGGGAGCATTCGCTAAAGAGCGAGTGCAGATCTGAGGAGACCGTGTGGCCAGAATCAGGACCTCGCAGCCTCACAGACGGGCTTAGGATGTGGCCGTATGGCCACCTCCCAAGCCCGCCCATGTCCCGCACAAGTCCCACCCCTGCCTCCCTCCCTCCCTCCCTCCCACCAATCCCCGTCCTGATATGGGACGGAGCCTCCCTTGCATTGGCCGGCTTCAGCCGACGCCAGGGAGGCGCTGCGTGGGTGCAACAGAACTGGCACTGCCAGCAGCGCTGGTCCTGTTGCCTTAGCGCCGACGTGGGGGGGGGGCTGCGAAGTGCTCCTGCATTGGCGCTAAGGCCTTAGCGCTAATGCAATGATGTTGATTCAGCACTAAGTGCTGGATAGGATGGCGCTGCCCAGTGTAGCACAATGCAAGGAGACACATTTTCTACACATCTATCAATGTTGAATACTGAAAATTTGAAATATGGTGTTGCACAAACATGCCAAATAGGAGATCCCACAGTATTGGGCAGCCACAGATCTCTGGTAAAAAAACAATTTTTTACCAATGATGTGTTAGAGTAACGTTGGTAGAAATGCAGTATTCAGCACATCTTTGCTAGAAAATGGGATATTATTTTAAGATGTTTATGACACACTGAATCAAGCCAACAGTGCAGCGAGTAGTTCTCTAGAATCTCAAGTGAAGGGCTTTTTTCAGCTGTACTGTCAGAAAGCTTTTAAATCATGATACCAGAGATTGACCCTGAAGTCTTCTACAGCAGTGTTATTCAAACTGTGGGCCAGGACCCACTTGGTGGGTCGCAACCTGATGTCAGGTGGGTTGTAGAAAGCTGGGAGCAGCCATCTTGGAAACTGAAGACCTGACTCTTGTTATATTCCTGTTGTGAGTGTTCACAGTTTGAATTTTCCAGTGAGGTTGTTTTTCTTAAAAAATGTTTTTAGTTCAGTACTTTTGCATCATATTTTGTCCTAAACTTGCTTTCTTTCAGGGATGTTTCATGGTTGTACAACTGTTGCAGTCCAGGAATGCCAATTTGCATTTCAGGAGTCATTTTATTATGTTACAATCATCATCATCATAATCAAACATTATTTATATTCTGCTTTTCAACACGAAGTTCACAAAGCAGTTTACAGGAAATAAATGGCACCATGTCCCAAAAGGGCTCACAATCTAAAAAAAAATTGCAGGACACCACCAGCAACAGCCACTAGAAAGACAATGTGCAGTGGTGAATAGGGACAATTCCCCTCCCCCTGCTAAATATAAGGGGAACACCACTTATATATACCACAATGACAGCACTTCCTGCTTGATGATGTCACTTCCTGCCACAATATCACTTCCAAGTTAATGACAGGTGGGTCCTGACACGAGTGCCATTCCAAAAAGTGGATCCCGGTCCAAAACGTTTGAATACCACTGTTCTACAGTATGTTCCTTAGCCTGCTCCTAACCTATGCTGGGTAGGCCACTTGACCCAACTGTGCCAGCGCAGGTTAGGATTGGCCTGCCCGACATTCATTCATGTATCTTATAGCAGAACTTTATCTTTGTGGGGGTCATTATAAGAACAAACCCTTTTGAATCTTACTGCATGAAATGATCTCAGCTCGACAGCAACCCACACTTCAAAGGAGCGAGAGTCTCTCCATGAAGGAAAAACAGCAACATGGCCAGCAACTGCATGTCAATCGTATGACAGACACCCGGAATTAACACACTGAAGTCCCCTAAAGCCATGGAACCAATATAAAATTCTTGTTTGGAAATAAACTGCCTTAGCTTGGTATGGAGAAAAACGGGTTTAAAATACAGGTTTTAAAAAACCCTGTACGAATAGATTTACAGCATTATCTGATAGTAGGATTACCAGATTCAGGGTGCAATCCCAGCACCCACATAGTGCCGACGCAGGGGCACCCAGCAGCACCCCCGCTTCAGCAATAGAGCTCTTGGGCCGAGGCTGAAGTGCTGAAGGGAGCCTCCCCAAACTCGGCTGGGGCAATACAAGGGATGTACTGGAAGGCGGGAGGGAGAGCAGGTGGGTGGAACTGGGCAGAGGTGGGTGGGCCAGTGGGCATTCTGGGTCCATCGGGAGGCCACACAGCCCCGATTCGGGTTGCACAGCTTCATCGGTCCTGCACCTGCTCAATAGCAGATCCGAAGGACCCTACGGGGAGGTCGGAGCCCCCCCCTGGGGCAAGGGAATGAACATGCCCATGCCCCGGGGAGCCTCTCCAGCGCACCTAAGGTGTGCTGGATTCAGCGCAGGTCCACCGGCCTCGCCACTCCAGCACAATTTAGGATTGCGCTCTGAAACTGGGACAGTGCCTATACTTTTAACCACGATATTGAAGAGGGAATTTTAGCAAGTGCAGCTTTTGAAACCCTTCCATGATGAGCCGCACCTGCCCAAATTCCTTCTTCTATAGAAATGGCTAAAAATGTAGGCGCACTGTCCCTGTCTGTATCTGGTAACCCTACCTCAGGGCCGGCTTTAAGCCAATGTGACCAATGTCGTCACATCGGGACCCGCGCTTCAGAGGGCCCCGCACTAGCAGGGTGAGCATATTGCCTATGGCTGCAGCTGGGATCTCGATGGGCTGTAAGTCAGTGGGGCGAGCAGAGCAGCTTTACCTTGGTCTCTCCCACCTGCCTCTGCCTCTGAGCAGCCCAAGATGAATCACCTGGAAGCAGTTGGCGGCGATGTTACTGCTACACCGAAGCAGTATGTTTAGGGCAGATAAAACTGATTCAGCAATGCAAATAAAACAAATCAATAATAAAAACATCATAAAAGAGCAAAATCAGAAAAGTATGGCTTCAACCACCTAATGGATGTTTCAAAATGGAAACACACAACACTCCCACATGGAGTTATCCTTCGTACTGGCCATTTTAAAATCGATGCTTTTTGTGTAGCGATCTACACAAACTAGGGGTTATCTGCTGACTTCCCAGGGCACATTCCAACACCCTCAGCCTCCCACCCAGCCAGAACGCAATGATAAGATTAAACCCAAGCCTTCTAGTCCCAACCTAACATGAAGCCCTTCTGAGCCAAGGCACTCAATAAGACCAACTTGTGTTGCAGTTGATCCTGGAAAAGATGTTCATGTTGGGTAAATGCCAGCCATCAGAAACAACAAGTCCATTATACTTGCATCTAAAATAGGAAAGAAGACTGCGTCAGTGATAAGATACATCCAGCTTCTAAAGAAATCTCAAGGTTCTCAATTGTATGACTGGCTCGGTGGCTGATTCATCCGTGAAAGAAGCTGTGTCACTATAGGAAGCATGGGACATTCAAAAGGAAAAGCGCACTGAACACTCTGATCATGCGAACAGTGTGTAACATACACAATGCCAAATCATTTAGAGGGTCCCTTCAGAATGCCTGCATTGGGGAGGCATCAATGGGAATGGCTATATCTTTCTCTTGAAGAAAGTGTAGGAGGCTGTAAAAGAAAAAATGTGTAGGCAGTATTCTCCTAGATGCTCAGAAGTCAACTTCCTAATCCTTTCTAATATTCTAGCCAATGAATGGAACGACATTGGGTTGACTGATAAGCTCTTGGCACTTTTTCATTATGTTATTTTGGTACAAAAGATGCACCTTGAACAACTTTAATTATATCTGATTAGGCAGCCAGTGATGTATAATGGTTAGCAGGGAAGTCTAGGACCAGGAAGACTCATAGCACAATCCTAACCTGGAGTTAGGCCGGCTAGGCCAGCAAAATTTGGCCAGCCCAAGGGACACAGTCAAGACATTTGGACCACTCTCGAAGTTAGGGAAGATTGTGCATGTCTGTGTGCTGGCCTCTCTGACTCCAAGAGTGATCCAGACATACTTTACAGTGGCCTTTGTGCCCGCCAAACTTTCCTGGCCTTACTAAGTCGGCCTAACTCCAGGTTAGGATTGCGCTCCCCAGTTCAAATCACTTTGTCCTAAAGCTGAAAGGGTAGCCTTGGGCCAGTCACCATTTCTTTCCCCCACATGAATGGCTTCTGCCATTCCTCTAAGGACAATTGCGAAGACCCTGACTACAGCCCCCAAGGGCAGTGGTGTCATCTAAATGATTTAAGAACAGGTACTCACTTTTGATTGGCACGTGTCGGGACCCACCCACCGGAAGTGATGTCATAAGCCAGAAGTGATGTCGTGGCAGGAAGTGACATGAAAAAAGCCCTTTTTGAAGCCTCAGATGATTTTAAACTGACCCAACAGTTGCAACAGTATTCCACAGCACCCCCAGAACATGTTAAGGAGGCCTGGCATCATGTTAAAACCCCAGAGCAACTCATTTTTCAGTGGCAAGGAAAGGAAAGGCTCCGCTCACTGCCTGCCTGCCTGCCTGACTCTGAGAACATGCAGGCAACTCAAACATGCAGGAAATTCAAACGTTGCAGAGGGCAGAGTCGACGAGTGGGCGGGTGAATGGGCGGGGCCAGCTGTAATCCTAGAAACCAGTACTCGCGTACCCCCGCGTACCCCCCTGCATGACATCACTGATTTGCACCCCAATCTCTCAGTCCCAAGGCCCTCCGTTCCTTAGTCTGCACTGGGTGCGTTCCCGCGGGGCTGGGAAGACGGCAAAACGGACCGGAACGCAACGGGCGGGCTGCCGCTCACCCATTCCTCCCGTCCAGTATTCCGGCTGCATGACACCACTGCGTACCGCCCGCAGTAAGCCTTGTACAATTGGATCCTTACTCTCTTAAATTATTTTGAATACTCACATCTGGGAACTCTCAAAAGCCATTTTAAGATTATTGTATAAAAGAATGGACCTTATTTTGGATTTATTATCTTACTGAATGCCGGAAAAGGGATTAAGCTCACTGTGTTTTTAGCAATGTGTAAGAAAATAAATTTGCTACACAGTGCCAACTGCAAAAGAAATGAGATAGTGCCTATTTAGCTATCTGGATAGTATCAAATGCTAAGGCGTAGTAACTGGCAATCAATACCTGTAATTTGATGAGTGTGTAACTGTATCTTCTAGTCTGAATCTGATCAATTTTTTTCAGAGTAATTCTGGGCTTTCGTTAAAAAGCAAACTTTACATCTATGCACAATTGCTATGGATTAACCAGCTAATCAATTAAAAGAAAAAAAAAAACTATGCCGCAAATAATGAGTTTGTGCAGTGCTGGATAGAGAAAAGGGGAAGACAGCAAAGATTTCAGAAGCAGTGGAACTGTCCCAGATTGTTTCTTGCTTGATTTACATGCTAGTTTCCTCTATCAAAAGACTCCTGAAAGAAAAGAACATAAGAAGAGTCTCACTGGATCAGGCCAAAGGTCCATCTAGTCCAGCTTCCTGTGTCTCACAGTGGCCCACCAGATGCCTCAGGGAGTACACAAGAAAACAAGATACTTGCATCCTGTTGCCATGCCCTTGCACCCGACATTCTGAGGAGCCTACTTCTAAAATAAGGAGGTTGCACCACCCATCCTGGCCTGTAGCCTGTGATTGACTTTTCTTCTAGAAATCTGTCCAATCACCTTTTAAAGGCATCCAGGCCAGATTCCATCACCACCTCCTATGGCAAGGAGTTCCACAGATTAATTACCCGCTGGGTAAAAAAGTATTTCCTTTTATCTGTTCTCCTAACACTCAATTTTATTGGATGTCCCCTGATTCTGGCATTGTGAGAGAGGGAACAGGATCTCCCTCTATCCACTTTATCCATCCCGTGCATAATTTTGTATGTCTCAATCATGTTCCCCCCGCAGGTGCCTTTTTTCTAGAGTCCCAAACACTGTAGCCTTTCCTCATAAGGGAGATGCCCCAGCCCAGTAATCATTTTGGTTGCTCTCTTCTGCACCTTTTCTAGTTCCACTATGCCCTTTTGGGATGCGGTAACCAGAACTCTACGCAGTACTCCAGACTATTGATTTGTACAATGACATATAGTAATAGAGGAACTAGGAAATTGGAGCATATAGAATCGGGGTGGTGTCAGAGGTCAGCCAGGTTGGACATTGGCTAAAGGTTTGCATCAATCAGAGGGTCCACCTGGCCAGGCCGACCCCTAAGCCCCGCCCCCATTTGCTTTCTACAAATGGAAGCATTCGCCAGGGTCCCCTACATCATTGACAGGCCTTTCGGGGAATGCTCCCATTGCCCAGCAGGGAGGAGTCTGGACCTACTACCAGGAAGATAACCTATACTACACCAACTCTCATTACGGCATATATCAATGGCCTCTAAAATGGAGGCTGCTGCACCACCAAAAAGCATCCCTAGCAAGACAGGGTTCTGCCATTTGATTGCAAAGACCCCAGCTACAGCCCCAGGGATCTTCGTAGCAAGCCGCTTCCAGGGTCTGCCCAGCATGCCTTGCACGCAGAGTTCCATGCAGAATTAGCTCACCGCAAAGACCCTTGGGCAGTGATGTCATGCAGGGGGTACGCGGGGGTACGCAAGTACCGGTTCCTAGGATTACGGCTGGCCCTGCCCATTCGCCCGCCCACTTGTCGACTCCGCCCCCTGCAACGTTTGAATTTCCTGCATGTTTGAGTTGCCTGCATGTTCTCAGAGCCAGGCAGGCAGGCAGGCAGCGAGCGGAGCCTTGCCTTGCCTTGCCACTGAAAAATGAGCTGCTCAGGGGTTGCTCTTGAATACTTTTGGAACTGTTGGGTCACTTTAACATGATGCCAGTCCTCCTTAACATGTTCTGGGGGTGCTGTGGAATACTGTTGCAACTGTTGGGTCAGTTTAAAATTGTCTGAGGCCTCAAAAAGGGCTTTTTTCATGTCACTTCCTGCCACGACATCACTTCCGGCTTATGATGTCACTTCCGGTGGGCGGGTCCCGACACGTGCCAATCAAAAGTGAGTACCTGTTCTTAAATCATTTAGATGACACCACTGCCCTTGGGGGCTGTAGTCAGGGTCTTCGCAATTGTCCTTAGAGGAATGGCAGAAGCCATTCATGTGGGGGAAAGAAAGGGAAGACTCGTATCCAGCCCCATGGGCCAGAGTCTGGCGACCCTGGCGTATATGACAATGTGGTTCTCTGCTTCCAGACTTGCCCCATTGGTTTGAGGACTCCAGCTGCCCCATCTAGCTGATGGGGGAGCAGCAACCGGCACCATGTGCTAGCACACTTCTAGTCTTCCCACCAACCCCCAAGCATACCTGGGCACATCGTTGGCTACTCCTTGCAGGGTAAAGGCCTCTCCACTCTCAGTCAATGCTGGCCCTTTAACCACAGCACCCAGCCAGGTAAAGCTGGACGGGGTGGGGTAGAGACAGCCCAGGAAGGAGAGGGGCCAGGGCTTTATAAAGCACTCAGGGCCAATGATGAAGGGATCTCCAGTCAGACTACTTGAGGACTATTCAACATCTGCTGCCCTGGGAGTAAGGCTGGAGATAAACCTGGAGAGGGAGCCAGGAAATAGGTGGAGGAGGTTGGAGGGTGAAATAACCTCCCTCCCCACTGCTGAACTCTGAAGCTGAGTTGGGGTCCTGGTTGCTTAGCCAGAAACCCCCCCCCCTTTCCTACCCCTCTTTACCCTGGAGCCAAGAAGGACCCAGACAGCAACCCTGCCTGAGAGCAGAGGAACCTTCTGCAGTGACGTGTTTGATTGCGTACATTATCATTTCAATGCTTGGTCCGGTCATCCATGAGGCTAACTGAGGTGGGTGCCTCAGGCAGTGCATTTGCAAAGGGCATGTCTGTCTGTCTCTGCTATTCCTCCTTGCCCCTCTCCCTGGATTCAAAAGGGAACAGGGGAATGGAGTGGAAGAGGACGGGTGGGAGAGAAAAGAAGTCTATGAGCTGGAACATCTTCAACACTTCCTTTACTACTGTCCTCCTTCATATGTCCACTTCTGTTCCCCTCGTCCTTTTCAAACTCAAGGAGTGACAGCAGCAGCAGTGCCATCAGCTGATGCTCCGCTGCTGAGAAAGGGTAACATTTTACATGCTGCTTCAAGACTGGGAACCCTCGAGCCAGCCCTGTTTCAAGTCATGATAGTGCACACCATGTGAGAAGCATGGCAGGCTTGCTCCAAAGGCATGCAGGGATCTGGCAGCCGCCACATGTAAGAGCTTGCACTTGGTACATTATGGTATGCATGCACACTCTTTCCTATAGGGAAATGACACGTGAGGCAATGTGAACCTTAAGCAATAAGCAACTGCATTAATTTTGGTATTAAATGCTGGTTTTTAATGAATATAGTCAGAAAGTATGGTATTACTCAGTGATTGCAAAGAAAAGCAATTGTGTTTGTATTCCATTATAGAATCACACACACACACACACACACACACACACACACACACACACACACACAACTACCTGATGGCACGCCTAGCAGATGAAAAACCACAGTCCTTTTGATTGCCATACTATCTCTTTTAGAAAAAAAAATCAATACAAATCATTCACCCCAGGTTAATAAGACGGTTAATTTAGGTTATTGGTGTGCTATAATGAGAGAAGCACTCCCAATAATATCTTTTTATATTTGTGAATGTTTCCTTCCTGGGTCAGGCCATCTTGGCCTTTGAATCTTGGTCTGCACTGTTACCAGATGTGCTTCTGAAGCATGTACAACATGCACATGAATTCATAGGCAGGGATCCTGTGTAGTGGTTTGGCAGGGAAGGATGAGGGATGCAGGAGAGACAGGAACAACAGATCAAACAGAACAAATTTATTGTTAGGACAGTGAACCAAAATGGGGAAGGGGGAATAAAAATGAAACAGTGCCTTGCTAAGCTAAATACTGAAACTGAAGCTCAAATACTTTGGCCACCTCATGGGAAGAGATGACTCTTTAGAAAAGACCCTCATGCTGGGAAAGATTGAAGGCAAAAGGAGAAGGGGCGGCAGATTAGGAGATGGTTAGATAGTGTCACAGAAGCAATGAACACGAAATTTGCCGAACTCTGGAAGCTAGTGGAAGCAGGGGCGTTTCTAGGGTGTGGCAGGGGGTGGCACGAGCCATGGGTGCCATCTTGCAGGGGGCGCCGTTCGCATGGCGCTCACCCCCCCAAAATGGCACCCACGGCCCGCCCGCTCCCGCCCAGGCCCTGCGCAGCATTCTCCTCGCTCCGGCTGGCCTTAAAGAGCCAGCCAGAGCGAGGAGAATGCGCTGCCACCCGGCGCCCCCTCCCACTTCTCAAGAGGGGTGGGGCGCTGGGCAGCACCACGTTCTGTTTGCTCGTGCCAGCTCTTTAAGGCCGGCATGAGCGAACAGAAAGAACGCGGAACAGAAAGAACGCCCGGCCACGTTCTGTTCGCTGCTGCTGGCCTTAAAGGGCCGGTGGCAGCGAACAGAACTCACCTCTTAGAAGGGGCGGGGCGCTATGTCATGACGTCACGATGTGACATCATGACGTTGCGTGCCCCTAGGGGCGCATTTTCATTGGGCGCCATGGGCGCCCTTTCAAATAGATTCGCCCCTGAGTGGAAGACAGGGAGGCCTGGCGTGCTGTGGTCCATGGGGTTGCGAAGAATCGGACATGACTTAGCGACTGAATAACTAGCTAAGCTTGCCCACTCATTCACTGCTAACTAGACAAGGCAATACACCGATCTCTAGGCTCTAGGGGTGTTGGGGGGTTTTTTGGTGATATTTTTTATGACGTTTCTTGATTAAAATAGCAAATTGCTGTGTTATGTGTTCTCATTCCAAGTTCTTATTTTTATTAATTTTAAATGCTTTAAAAGTGTACTAGGTAGATGATGCAGGTGATATAGTGTACAGCAGATGCAGCCACAATATTATTTTTAATGGGGAAAGTAGTCTATTTTAATTTATGGAAAATATAGTGAACTCCAAAATGCAGTGTTTTGTGTTTTTATTCAAATATTTTTGAATAAAACACGGGGTGTTTTTGTGTTTTTATGAGATATAGAACTCCCCTTCACTGGTGTGCTGCCTGGGGGCAAGTGACCTGCCCCCCAAACAAATAGGTAGGATCGCCACTGTTGTGATTCATAGCACATTCCCATCACAATTCATCTCTTGACTTATGGAAATTTCAAATCATTTTGACTCTAGTTAGGACTCATTTCAAGCAATGAGTCCTTGAGCGCAAAACCCCTTATGCAGTGGTGGGATTCAAATGAATTAACAACCGGTTCTATGATGTCATAGCTGGAGCCAAAAAAAACTCGAAGCCAGCCGAGGTAAGCGAGTGGGTGGGGCCCGGCCATTTAACAACCGGTTCTAGAGAACCTGGGCGAACCCCCTGAATCCCACCACTGCCCTTATGCCTTCCTCCTCCCCCCCACCCCCCCCCGTCCCGCCTCCTGGGATCATCTACCCTCCTCCCACCATATCCGCTGCTGCTGTCTGTCTGAAGGATGGCTTCCGGATCACCCACAAGGTCTTTTGGGGCTATGTGGACGAGACGTGAAAAAATGTAAGCAAGCAGCCACACACTAAAGAGAGTCAGGACTCGAGTCACTGGCCCCAAGACTCGAGTCGGGTCCAAGCCAGTGAAGTTGGTGACAAATTAACAGGTCATGAACAATTGATGAAAAGTCGAGTTACGACAACTCTAGAGCCCATCCCTGATTTATGGTGGTAGACCTTGGCAGTAGGTGCTATTTTCTCAGTTCCCACCCTCCTCGCCGATCAGCAAAATGGGGAGAATAATTTTGACATGCCTTTCATGGCTGTAGTATGGATGACACACATTCTGTATGTGACATGCATAGAACATTTGACATGCTAAGTATCACCATTGTCTTCAAAGTGATGCTCATGTAGGTAGATAAAAATTTAAATGTTCTGGAAGCACAACTTACGGAGTGACAGGCTCAGTCATGAGATTTTTCTTATTGTTTTAGTAGAAATTCACTCCACTTTTTGAAATAACAGGTGTTCTTACTAAATCAGTTGCTCTAAATGTGCACACTGATCGCCATTAAGACACGAATAACACCTTGCATTAGAAACTCTGTTAAAGCATCATATTGGCCAGTAAATAGTCCCCCCCCCCAAATTAAAGTTTTTAAAAAACTTATTGGGTTTTATTTAATGCTGTTTGGGATTTGGCTTCCAGCAAATGTTAACTTACTTAACGGGCAATGCTGCAGGTGTTTTCCCAGTTCTCATTCTGAATATCAACATTTAGTACAACTGACTTTATAAGCCTTTCTTTCATGTCTTATCTAGCTAGGACATTTCGATGCTTGTAACTCCGGTAGCGTAACATTGGTCCCAAAGCGTATGAGAGAGTCAGAGTCACGAGAACATCTGTTTAGCAGGACCAGACACGCTTCGTCGTTTGCAAGGTGTTTCCTGTTCCAGAAAGGATGAGCAAAATGTCACTAATTTACTAATTGCATGTCATGTTAATTATTCGGATCGGCACCACTGATTTCACTGGGGCTAGTGGTTTGAGGCCTGGAAGGGGCATATAATATCCGGGATATGGCTGCTATATTGATATTGCCCCTTTCCAGGCTGTAATCCACCCTGTTCCTTCCCTTTCCTGCCCCAACCTGCCCTCCTCGCCTTCTCCTGCTTGCTGACTTACCGGAACAGGGGAATGTGGAGAATCCGCAGGCAGGCCACCACCACTGCTCACCACCTGTAGAGGCAGTGATGTCATTCAGGGGGAACGGACCAGAACGGGCGTTCCGGATCCTAATGGGCTCCGTCGCTGGTTCCGGGTTCCCGACAAGTGCCAATCAAAAGTGAGTTCCTGTTCCTAAATCATTTGAATGACACCACTGTGTAGAGGTGACCTGACTGCTCTAAACAGCATGTTGCATTTTGTGGCAGCCATAGAACACTGGTTCTGGCAGGATAAGGCCGACATGGGCTTAGGCTGCAAATATCATTAAATTCAGTGGGGCTTAATTCTGAGGAGAGATGCGTCAACTTACACTGTAAGATACCCTCAGGCCACATCTTTTAGCATCACTTTGTATTTTGTCATTCCATTCCGCCTTAGCAGGTTTAACAGCACAGCCACAAGAAACACACAGAATATTCTATGTATAAGGAAAGTGATATTTAAATAAAGAGTAACAACAGCTACAAAGGCTCTTGGTGCCCTGATATTTAATTAAATTGAACAACTGGGGACTTCAACAGCATTAAGAAGTCATTAATCACCAGCGCAGCTTACATGCTGATTACTGTACATATTGTTTATGCAAACCCATTTAGCATGAGAAAAGTCTGTGTAACCATGAGATAACGTTTAATTATTGTTGTATTTGTGCTTCCACAAATATAGTTTAGAAGGCTGTTTCCTTCACCTTACACAATTGCCACAAACTAGAAAAGGAGAAGAATGCCTAGAGATCATGCTCAAGGCTACCTGTGAAAGGGCATCATAATTAAAGCCACCTATCAATTAAAGAAATGTTAGTTCATCAATCACCTGTCCTTTAGTCAACTGATTAATTACATTTCAATATATTTGCATATTACCCAGACCTCAGCATAGGTGTCTTTATTGAGACACAGAAGAAAGTGTTGACTTTAATAAATAAAAGTGGCCACTGTTAAAAGAAAAATAAACCTGACCATTTTTTGGTCATTGCTGTAGGACAGTGATGGTGAACCTTTTGGATTTGTCATGTAAAAAATGCCTAACTTGACTATGCTGGTGTGTCACATCCCCAACAAAAGAGAAACAATTATTTACATATTCCTTTCATTTAAAAAATGCAGTACAATCATTATTTGTGGGGCTATGCATTATATAAAGAAATACCAAATTATTACAAATCGTTACAAAAAAAATCAAATTATTACAAAAACAAACTCAGTTGTTGTTGGCAAATGCTGATGTGCCACCCAAAACATCATGGCATGTCACCTCCATCACTGCTATAGGAAAATAGAATACAAATAATCTCAGGGCACAATCCTCACCTCGAGTTAGGCTGGCACAGTTAGGCCAGCAAAGTTTGGCCAGCACAAGGGACACAGTAAAGTATGTTTGGACCGCTTTCGGAGTCAGAGAGCCAGCACAGAGACGTGCACCATCCTCCCAGACTCAGAGAGTGATCCAAACACGCTTTATGGTGGCTCTTGTGCTGGCCAAACTTTGCTGGCCTGACTATGCTGGCCTAACTCCAGGTTAGGATTGCACTCTCATAGAATGAATAGGTGCCCTGGGCAGCCCAATCCAATGCTGCCTCAGCACCGACACTGCAACCTGCTGCCAGGACTGGGTGTCACAAATGTCCTGTATGTGACTTTCTGTAGGTGGAGTGCACAGTAATTCCCACCCATTTCCCTGGTTTCCAGCTGCCACGAGCTCTCAAAAAGTGTGGTACTGTCTCAATATTTGAAATTAAATGAATAATTGCCAATAAAAACCAGTCATCCCATACTATGGTATTCAATTGGGCAATGATAGAGCAGTGGTTAAATACAACTCCAAAATCTACGTAGAGGCAAATACGATTCCCATGACTGAATAGGAAAAAAAATGATGGGGATACACCAAAATGAAGCTTAGCAAGACTAGAAGATGGAAACAAAGAGAAGACTGCCTACCTTAGACTGGGGAGGGAGGAATGGGTGTTCGGTAGGTTTCATGAATTACACACATTTAAAAACATTTGGCCAGCACAAGGTTTGGCCAGCTGTTTGGCCAAATGTTACGAAACCCCAACTGCAGTCAGGTGTCTTCCTTGGGGGTAGTGTGAGGGTAACAGGCTACCTTAGAATGCCAGATGCCGGGGAGTGGCAGTGAGATACAAGTATCTGGTTGACTTGTGTGCTCTCTGAGCCATCTGGTGGGTCACTGTGAGATACAGGAAGCTGAACTGGAATCATCAAGTTGGAAGGGACCTACAAGGTCATCTAGTCCAACCGACCCCCCGCCTGTAGCAGGAAATTCCCTAGAGCATCTCCAGCAGGTGCCTGTCAAGCCTCCACTTGAAGATCTCAGTGAGGGAGAATCTATTCCACTGTCGATCTGCCCTTATCAAGAAATTCTTCCTAATGTCCAACCGGAATCTCCTCTCTTGCAGTTTGTACCCATTGGACTTAGTTCTACTGTCAAGGACAGATGAGAACAAATTAATTTCCTTCCATTTGACAGGCCTTCAGGTATTTGAAGAGTGCTATCATATCCCCTTTCAGCCTTCTCTTCTCCAAGTTCCCTCAACCTTTGTTGAGGGACTTGTTTTCCAGCCCCCTGATCATCTTCGTTGTTCTTTGAATCGGCTTCAGTTTGTCTTGTGCACCCTTGACTAGATGGGTCCTTGGCCTGATCCAGCAAGGTTTTTCTTATGTCTTATACCCCATCTTTCTTCTGTTTTAGGTCTTGAACTGAAAAGAGAGTTCAGTCATAATGTTCTATCCACTGGTGTTTCTACATTTGCCCTTTTATAAATAGAAAAAAGAGCTTGAAAGTGAATTGGCATTTCAAATATTAATACATTAATATAATATAGTATAGTATATTTCTTATAATGTATTAATATCTAACCAAGACGATCTCATTTCACATCATTTAAGGTGAATGTTTCAATTAATTTCATCTGCCTTTAGAATGAATATTTTTATTGTAATTCTGGTTAAAATATTGTTTGATATTTATAAGATGACGTCAGCATGACTCATACAGAAAGAACACAGAGAAAGACATAGGAATCATCTACAGCCCTAATGCTATTGTAAGTGAGAAGTGACAAATATTCCAAAAATCCTGTGAGGCAGGTGGGATAGTAAAGGAAGTGAATCATTTTATATGGTTGGGAGTTATATTTGGTTCCTCTTCTCCCATTTCCTTTTCGTGGAAAAAAAATCGAGACTTCTACCCAGTTTATTTCGTCTGTTGTTCAACGAACTGTGACTAAAGTCTAATGAGCTATTGTGAATCTTCAACTCACCCTCAGGTCACAATTAAGCAAATGTTATGAAAACACCATTAATTGGAAGCAAATCAAGCACATCTCACTGCACACATGTGAAGGACAACTTTTTTTTTTTTTGCTCCCTAACAGCAGATGGTTATGAATACTGCTTCTGAAAATTGATGGGAGAAAACACCCCTTTACTCTTGTGGGTAGCAAGATTTTGGCTGGTACCAAGGATCTAGAGCTTGTTTGATAGGCGTGGTACTGATGAAATGTTAGCCACTTGCAAACTAAGGTCTAGAAATCAGACATCAGCCCCATATGAACAAGCACTTCTTACCTCCCTATTTTGTTCTCCTTAGAATGATTTCCACCCCACTTTCCCAACATTAACTATAATTTCATGTCACACATATGTCAGTGTCAACCATGATTTATGCAAATTATACCTCTCTTGTACATCATTTGAAATGGCTTTACAAACTATGGTTATGGGGAAACATGGTTTGGATTAACAAACCACGATTTCCACAGGACACTAACCATAATTAGTGTCAGGAACGAAAGAGGAAGAACTGCTCCAGAGATGGGAGTAAAGAAACTGCATTTGTTCATAAAGCTAGCTCTCAATTTGCAAACTATGCTTGCAAACTTGAAGCCAGCGTCAAAGGAGTATAAAGGGTGCTGTGAGGAGATATGGGCACAGTGGGCACCAGTTGAAGGCCAGGGCGCAGCTGACGGGAAAAAGCAGAGCACTTGAGCAGAGTCGTGGCCATAGAAGACCATGGCTTAGCCGCACTGGGGGGAGGAGTTTTCATCACGGCAGCTGGTTTCATATGGAGCCAAAGGTTCCCTGGAGCTGCGTGTGCTCACTCACTGTATCCAACGTAAGGCAGGAGGCACCAGGAGACTCCCAGGCACAAGTACACGTTGGTGCCCTCACATCAGGAGAGGCTCCAGCCTCCCCTATGGGTTCCTCAGATCTGCGCCTGCGAAATCAGAGGTGCAGGTCCAAGGACACTGCATGGCCCTGAGACGAGGCCTTGGAGGTGAGCATGTGAGCATTCAGTCAGGCTTGAAATCAGTGATGTCATTCAGGGGGAACGGACCAGAACGGGCGTTCCGGATCCTAACGGGCTGCGTGGCTCATTCCGGGTTCCAGACAAGTTCCAATCAAAAGTGAGTTCCTGTTCCTAAATCATTTGAATGACACCACTGCTTGAAATAGTCATCCTGCTACTAGCGGAATGCTCTGATCTTGTGAGCACATCTCAGAAATTCATCAGCTGTTGGTATCCTAAAAACTCTTCCTAGTCTGAAAAATTACCATGGCAGTGTTTTACTCATTTTTTTTATCCATTTGAAGTTGGTTCCAAAAGACAGGAATCTTTCAGGGCAATCCTATGCCTGCACACTCTAAAGTGAGATCCACTGAATTCAATGGGACTGGGATGTTTATTGCAGCCTTTATCTTATCCTTATCTTATCTTTATCTTATTGCAGCCTTTATTAACAATCCGTTTTAAAAACTAGGAGACTTCAACCAGTACACCCTTATAAGCTGACCCTGTGCAAAACAGGCTTGATGCAAATGCATGCAGGAAACTGTATATAAAGTTGCAAAGGAGAAGGAGCAAGGATGCTGTGCTGCCTTATTCCCCAGGAACCTGGAAAACACAGAGCGGTCATAAACCTATGGCTGTCTCTGTTACCAGGGAAACTAGAATGCAACTGATGGAACTTTAGCAAGAGGAACCAATTTCAGGGTGGTCCACAAACACAGAAGCTTCTGACTTGGATCCTCCATACCTCAGCCTGGCCCAATGGACTTGGACCTACGATCTCTCACCTTTCCCCGGTATAGTCCTCATTTAATTAATTCTAGCAGTAAACTGGCATAGAGCTTCAAGCCACAAGCAGGACAGCTGACATTTCTAGCAATCTAGCAAAACTTATCAAGCAGCCTGAAACTTGTCACATGCAATGGGGATTTTCCATAATTTCGTCTTTACTGTAGCCCCTTGCAGATTCCTAGAGAACCCCACCACCACTCCTATGAGTCAGACGGCCCTCTGGACGAGATAGACCGTAAGTGGCCAATGCTGGGAGGAGAATTGGTGGGTATTTAGGACCTTCCACTAGAGCAAGGGGCTCTCTGGATACGGCCCGTGTGTTTCTGATGTGTATTTACACTAATGGAAGGCTAGTAAGCATGACCATTCAGCTCATGGTGCATGGTTTTTCCCCCTTGGTCCTTAGCTGCTTCGTGTTTCTACAGAATGGATGAGCTGATTCCTTCACAACAAGCAGCAGGATGAATCACCACAAGCCACTTTCAGTGTGGGCTGAGTGGTGCTGTTTCAACCAAGTGGGTTCTTTGTTCTCAGTTTGTTGCAGGCATGAAATCGCTCTAATGGGCACAAGAGAAACAGCTGCATCCACTAGAACTTGGACATCACCAAAATATATTCAAGCTAGCTACATCTTGGGGCATATATGGATTCAGACTGGGCTAGCTAGGTATTTACTCCACATTTCTCCTGCCGAGGCCATACATAGGCCATCTCAACATAGTTGAGACACTGTTCTTTTAAACCAATTTTATATTTCACAGTGGCCATAGTGATCCGCAAGGATGATATGATGGAAATCCCTCTTGTTCCAGCCTTTGTCAACCTGATTCTCCAAGGACAGTGGAAGTCTACTTCAATATACTTCATATTCAACTGCTTCATTATGAATATCTGTCCAGACATGAGAGAACGGTACACTGGATTACTCACTGCCCAACAAATAATACTATGACAAAAGGAAGAAAAATCACAGTGGCCTTATTTAATCCTTACATATATACATACTGTATGGGTGCAATCCTAATCTGGAGTTAGGCCAGCACAGTTAGGCCAGCAAAGTTTGGCCAGCACAAGAGACACCGTAAAGTATGTTTGGACCACTCTCGGAGTCAGAGAGGCCAGCACACAGATATGCAAAATCCTCCCTGACTCAGAGAGTGGTCCAAACGCACTTTACAGTGGCCCTTGTGCCGGCCAAACTTTGCTGGCCTAACTCCAGGTTAGGATTGTGCCAGCTGAACTTTGCTGGCCTAACTGTGCTGGCCTGTTAGGATTGCGCCCCCAGAGTGTGTGTGTGTGTGTGTGTGTGTGTGTGTGTGTGTGTGTGTGTGAGAGAGAGAGAGAGAGAGAGAGAGAGAGAGAGAGAGAGAGAGAGAAGGAGGAAGAGAAAAATTCATAATAATTTCCAAACAGGGTAAGCATCATAAAAACATTTTTGGTATAATCAGCTTTGCTTTTGTGTCTTTTTCAGAAATTGGAGAAGGTTTTTTTTAATTAGTTCACCCTTACAACAATTGATTTTTAAAGCAGGAAGAATCAGTACTAGGTGCCTTATTAAAGTAGTCGACTGATCTCTTGTTCTCAGTCTCAGTAATAAATTAGAGGTAATGGTGGATCATAAGTGGGAAATCATTATTACCTTCTTGAAGGGGTAACATCAGTCACATTCATGCTTTTAGCATTCATCCTGTGTGTCCTACAGGAACTACGCTCTTGTTTGCCGGTAAGCCTTGCTCATGCAAATGTTACTGAAATATTTTATAGAAACAGTTGTCAGGTGTTTTTTTTTTTGCATGGTTCTCATTCCATCATGCATACAATATCTATGCACCTTGTGCAAATATTATCAATTGCATGTCAGAATTATCTGCATGTGAATTTTTGCATAAGAAAATTCAACAGATGTCTGGGAAAGTTTCCACTTATATGGCTATATAGACTAATAGACTTATATTCAGCCATATAGACTATATATGGCTGAATAGACTAAAGGATTGTGCAACCTCCTTACATTAGTAGTAGGCTACTTCAGAGTACCGGGGCAAGGGAGTGGCAACAAGATGCAAGCGTCTTGTGTCTCGTGCCTCCCTGGGGCACCTGGTGGCCGCCGTGAGATACAGGAAGCTGGATGGGCCTTTGGCCTGATCCAGCAGGGCTCTTCTTATGTTCTTATGTTCTTAAACCAGGATTGGGGGCAGTCGTGGTCCTACCGTTTTAGGTACAAATGCCCCTTTTACCGTTTTACAAAAACAAATACCGTTTTAGGTACAAAAGCGTGAGGAGGGCAGTGATGAGGCGGCTCACAGAGAGGTGAGCGCTGTTTGGCCAGCCCACCCTCCTGTGCTCCCGTATAGCTCCAATAAGGAGCTTGGCATAACTGGGGGGGCATGTCAGTGGGCAGTGATGGAGGCAGGGAGCTGGCACAGGGGCGCCGAGCATCGACCCAGTCATGGGGCAGAGCATGGGCTGAGTGCACCACTGATTGATGACCTTGTGATGTTGGAACTAGCTTTCCAGCAGCTCAAAGTCCTGTGCAATGGTGTAAAAGCCAGGCCAGTGTTGTGCATTGCCAGGACACTGCTACAGCCAGTGAAAGGTGTGGGGTGTGTGGCAGCAGCTCCAGAAGGTTCCACAGGTGTTGGAAAGCTGGTGGTTGGGGAGTAGGGAAGGGGAGTAACAGGGCACTTTGGGAGAGGAACTGGGGTGTTTGTTGGGCAAAGGAGGAGTGGAGCTATCAGCAATCATGCACTTATCCCTCATTTTTATCTTATCCCCCATTTTTTGGCCTGCACACACCCTGGGTCTTTTCGGACTTGCACCAGCTATATAGCTGGGGTAGGTCCAAGGAGACACATAGGTAATCAGGTAGCCTACCAAGGTGTAAGTAAAAAATATTTTTATATTTTATGGCAGATGTGTACCATCCTCGCTGACTCCAAGAGTAGTAGTTAATAGTAGTAGTAGTAGTAGTAGTAGTAGTAGTAGTTAATCTGTGGAACTCTTTGCCACAGGAGGTGGTGATGGCATCTGGTCTTGATGCCTTCAAGAGGGGATTGGACAGATTTCTGGAGGAAAGGTCCATCGTGGGCTATAAGCAATGATGGATTGTGCAACCTCCTTACAAAGGTGGTGGGCTACTGGTATTGGGTGCAAGGGAGTGGCAACAGGATCCAAGCATCTTGTTGTCTCATGCCTCCCTGGGGCACCTGGTGGGCCGCTGTGAGATACAGGAAGCTGGACTAGTCGGGCCTTTGGCCTGATCCAGCAGGGCTCTTCTTATGTTCTTATGTTCTTAAGAGTGGTCCAAACATACTTTATGGTGGCCCTTGTGCCTGCCAAACTTTGCTGGCCTAACTGTGCCGGCCTAACTCCAGGTGAGGATTGCGCCCTAAGTAGAAAGTGACACTATTAATCCAGAAATATGAAGAAATGTGATGATGATGGCCAGAAATAAGTACTTTTTTCTCACATAGAAGCTCATTGGCTTCAAATGACAGAAGATAAAATGTGCTAATCTTGTTCATCTTTTCAAGATATGAGAAAGCCCAATTATCACGCTGGGAGAGCCCAATTATTATGGGGTCCAGAGAAATTGCTTCTGGGGGCTGCATCCAATTTGTGGTTCTAATTTTTGACACCCTGATCTAAACTATGGTTTTGTCACAATTAGAAAGCAAGAAATAGCTATAATAAAGAAGAGGACTCAAGAACATGAGATCAATCACAGTCTTGTGTCTAAGTCAGTGATGGCAAACCTTTTGGGTTTGACATGTCAAAACTTCAGAAAATAGTTGTCTCTGGTGGCATGTCAACCCCCCAAACAAACAAACAAACAAACAAACAAACAAACAAACAAACAAACAAACAAACAAACAAACA